>JAJIYU010011657.1:0-15117 GCA_030144865.1 Tinospora cordifolia
ATCATCATCATCATTATTATTCTTGATTTTGAATTAGTCTTTCGGAGTTGATTGGACAGTCATGAAATTGTTCTTCTTTGTTGAATTCACACTATTCAGTTTGCTAGAAATAATCCTAGTCTGCCTGATGATGAGCTACCTGAAGGTATCCGGCCATCTTTGGGAACCAACTAAACACCACAACAAAGGATATGACTTAATAAGTTATCCTTCTACCGTTAAGGTTTTTGTAAGGAAAACCTTTAGCTGCACTTACTAAAATTTCTGGCCATGCTCCTGGATGACACTAATGGTTAATTTGTCATCCTTCCTTCCTCGCTCCTTTAGTTGCCTTTGTTGTAAGTTTATAAACCATCTCAATTGGTTCTTGCACACTCTATCTCCAAGTGAGGCTATCTTGTTATTTCTTGTATGTGGTCATTCCTAATTTTATCTCTAAAGTTTTTATTTTATTAAAATGTTATTATTATTGTCCAAAAATTATTTGTTTTACAAATAGTTTTGAAGACCTTAAAAGTAGTAAAAGATTCCCCATATTTGGAGTACTTTTGATGACAAGTCTAGTGCATGGTAGGGGCTTTGAGGTAATTTTTTGTTCTTGGCTTCACTTTGGGTTATTACTTGTATGCCATCCAAAGGTTTTGTTTTGGGCAATTGGTTGAGATTTGTTATCCTCTTTGTAAAAAAAATAAGGCCTCTTGGTTTTAGATCACAAAAGCACGATTGGTACATCCTTCACACACTTGTTACAATCCTGGTAATAAAGAACAAAGAGAAGATCAAAGTTGCATTCAATGGGATACAAAAACAACCCCCCCACCTCAATGACAATCAACAGAGAAGAGGCTCACCACTTATATAAGTCCCAAGGGGTATAGATACAACACCATGTCAACAAGCCAAAAATACAAAACCTAAGATAACTCAACACTCTTAAGAAACTCCAGAAAAGGAATATAGAGTTGGTTACACTTAAAAGAGCAATTTTCCATCCAACGATCAGCTGAATATTTTTACACTACTCATATATATAGTGTTGTTGTAAGAATTGCTCTCTATGTATGGGAAACACAAAGTATTTAAACACTAGCTTTTGGAACATCCCTTCAAGAATGGGAAACATAAGAATAATAACTTAAAACATCAAACTCAAAGAAAAAATTAAAACTAGCATGAGAAACACTAGGGAATTAACTGAGGGCATCAATCTCTAGACAACATGTGTAATACTAGTCAAACTTCAATACTTGGAAAACGAAACAGCCAAGACTTTCCCTTGCAACATTCGATTCATGCCCTTCAAAACATGAAATTGAAGGTAAGATACCAATCTTTCCAACAACAAGCTATGGTGCAGCATTTATGTCCATGCCAATCAGAAGTGATGAAGTTCCAAAATTATCCATTGTGCAAAATTTGCTTATTCAATAAATTATAGAATTGGAAAATCCTTGTGCCTTGGTCCTAATTAATATTGTTGGACACTCCTATGTCAATCTCCTCTGGTAGAAAAAGACTTGTACTAATCATACAATTGGAACTCAATCTTGTATGCATTTTCCCAATACGTTGAAGAACCTTAATGGACTTCAACTTCCCATGTGGAAAAAGTTTCTTTGCTAAGATGGACCTACAATGAATCTCCTTCTTGAACTCAGCATGCTCGTGTTTAGCTCTTATATTTCTCAGTTTGCTTCAAAATCTTCTCTTGAACTTGAGCACGAAACTTCTCAAGCCCACCAGCTTTAGCATCAGCATCTCCACTAACTCTTTATTAGTAGCAATAGAACCAAATCCAAAGGACTGATAGGATTCTTACCCTTTACTACTTCAAGTGGACTATGATTAGTACTTTGGCTTTTATAGCAATTGTGAACAATCTCTGGATAAGGTATGATAAGATGCCATTGCCTAATATTCTTTCGAACTTAGCATCTTAAACGATCCCCCAATCTATGATTAATGACCTTTGATTGTCTGTTGGTTTGAGTATAAGAGGATGAGTTGATAATGAGACTGCTACCAAGCTTCTTCTGAAGTGTACACCAAAAATGACATCAAACTGAGGTAATTGTCTTTGTATACCATGAAGCTTCACGATCTCCTTGAAGTACGAATCTACAATGCAAGAAGCATTCTTGAGAACAAAATGTTCCGTCTTCAAAAAATTGTCAACACCAATGTGACAGTCTTTGTTTTTATGAGTTATAGGCAAACCTAACACCAATTCCAGGCTAACATCTTGCCAAGGGGGCATGAGCTACTGGCATTGATGCATACAATCCAGTATTTGGCTCATGATGAAACACTCTACACTGCTGCTCATGTGTTTTGCTCCCTTCTTTAACTCTTTCCTGTAATCAACTCAAGTAAGCAAGGTATTGATTTTCTCTTTAGATAATGTGGGAAACCTTTCAGGTTTGCATGGAAATAGAATAATTTTATAACCATCTTTGACAATAGAATAAATGTGTTTGCAGCAATCATACAAAACATGCCTATCATAATGTGAAGGCCTCTCTTGGATCAAATAACAAGCATCCATTGGAGCTACATCACACTAAACTTCATCTTTATAATTTTTACAAATTGAGAAAGACACAATGTAATGCTTGCTCATCGTAATCTATTTGTCTTTATGAAGCCATGATAGCTTGTATGGATTTGGATGTTTCACTATTTTTGTCCACTATACAGGTGGAAACCACATTCTCAAAACTGCTTCTATCAATAATAACAGCACATCTTTGTGTGAGAAGTACACTTGATCCCGATAAGTGACCTCTTCTTTTTGGTCCTCAGAATCTTCTTCTTTTGAATTTATTGTGATTTCCTCCCCATTAATCTAATCTTTTTCATCATGAAATAATCATGTGATTTGGACATTCTGACACAATATGCCCAAGTCCATGGCACTTAAAGTAGTTGCAAGAACTAGCACTGGAGGGACTTAGCTGTTGTTGCTTGCTAGGCATTGCACCCGTTTGCTTCGAAGAACCGTTTGGGCTCTCCTTTGCTGCTACTAGTTTGATTTTGAACTGTTCTTTGCTGCGGTATTTGACTTAACAAAGCCTTCTATAAGCCATATTAGGAGCACCGTGCTTGGAAACTCCTTTTTTTGCTTCTCCACCTTAACAGCGAGCTTGCACACATAAATAAAATCCAATATGGTTATGGCTGCACTTTATTAGAAATCTCATAATTCAATCATCCAAGATAACATGGAATGGTCTACTCTTCTAGCTCCAATAGGTCTCCCTTCAAGTTGAGATTACCAACATGGTCGTATAATCAGCAATTGGAAGTTCCTTTTGTCAAAAGTTGTGAATCCTTGAGAAAATGACCATGACCAACAATGGATGAATCAAATGATTGGGAACCAAAAGGGAAAAAAATTGTTTTTGAACAATGCTTTGATACCAAATTTGATACTAGAAAACAAGAACACAATTGGCCATGTATGATTCATGAATTTTGAATAGATCTTTGGGGTTGGGGTAAAGAGTTTTTGTTGACAAATCTGCAAATGGAACGAGATTTTTGAATTCCCATGGAACCATGATTGAAAATATAGATTCATCAATCAATTTGTTTCGATTCATCAGTTTAATCTGCTATAGGTATAAATGTCAAAAAAGAAAAGGAATTGTATTTTTGTTATACTTTGAAACTCAAAGGAAGATCTTTCTTTGATGGAAGATTTTCCTTTTTTTTTTCATTTTTTTCTATTTAGAGTTATAATAATCGATTGGTCGTACCTATACTACAATAAGATGGATATTGTAATATAGTAATATGAATGTAAATTACTCGCTATTCACTCAGTTTTTTGGATCTTAATACTAAGATTATGTAAGAGAGATGGTCGAGTGGTTCAAGGTGTAGTATTGAAGCTGCTATGTAGGCTTTTTTTGTTTACTGAGGGTTCGAATCCCTCTGTCTCCGTACCCTCAACTAATTCACGAACTTTACTGGTTCCTCTTACACTATTTACAACCCCAACAATCAAGAACAAAGAATAGATGATGCTAACACCCAATGGGATGCAAAAGCACCAACCAAGGAGAAATCAATATAGAAGAGGCTTACCACCAAGAGAAGTCCCAAGAAATGCAGAGTCACCATCTCTTGACCACACAAGAAAATAGAACCTAAGATATAACCTAAGATAACTCACCACTTGAAGGAAATCTGCCAAAAAGATACAGAGTCAGTGGCACTCCAAAGAGCAATTTTTCATTCAAATATCTGCCAAAAATGTTCCCTACTTACTTTGGAGTCATATATATAAATATTATTCCGTAAGAGCTTAAACTATATTACAGATGCATGTTGATTTAATGTAGAATTAGAGCCTTAGAAGAGTTAACAGACACTAACTTTATCTTTTTAAAGTTATACAATAACCAAATTTATTTAGGTGGCTGGTCAAAGTTTCTTTCCATTGATTAGTTAGTATGCAATAGATTTGTTTGTATTTATAACCGAAGCACAGTTTGATAAATGCATGTTGTTGACCTTTGCCTTCTCTTTTGTTCTATCTTATTCATTCCAATTTGAAAGCGTTAATCCTAATGTTAACTTTCTCAGCTCCAAAAAAGGTTGACGGTTTTTTATTGAATTTGGTGTTGTAAATACTTGTCTAATGTCATATCTTCCTGGTGCAACTTATAGATATGCTTGACATATTTATCAAGCTTGGGGTGAATGTTAAATAGCTTTGAGAAAACATATGGGCTCCATGGGTGGTCGGATATGCCTATAGTGTAAAAAATGATCCTTGCGCTTTCTTGCAAATAATGGTCTATGTACCTAGTTCATTTATTTGTCACTCCATTGTCGTTTGTTTTGCTATGAATTATAACAAAGTATGACTCCTATGAATGGCTGGCTAAATATATCTTCATTTAACATACATTCTTAAAACATTCTATGACATGTTCATTGCAAATGGTGGGAGTTGGCGAAATTTCTTGAAGTTCATCAAGGTTTGCTGAGTTTAATCATCAACCTATAAGTTAATTATAAATAAAAAGAATGTGAAAACTCCTAAGAGTACATCAAAGTTCTTCACTTTCTTAATCAAGAGCTGTATATGAAAGATGCAATTCAATCAGTCTAACTACCCAACTCAACTCAACTAAGCCTTTCCCCCCCAACTACATGAGTTAGCCATATGAATTTGCTTTCTCCATTCTATTCTGTCAAGGTGTAGTAGATATCTAAATAATACATAGTTATATCTTCCTTAACTATTTTAACTAATGGTATTTTAGGTATTCCTCTACCTCTATCCTTACCAATGATTGTTAATTAGCCACTCTTCCTAATTAGGGCATCTGAAGTTTTTGTTGTATGTGTTTGAATCAATCCAAGTAAACAATTAAAATGTTTGTGCAATCCAAATAGTGATAATAACTTCTTATATCTTTTTAAGTCCATAATGAATGCAAATACATCAAATGAGGCTCAATGTCAAATTGATAGAAATGAAAGAATGATTATGAAAAATGGAAAAAACTAAATACTCCAACTATTGACTTGAAAACGAAAATAACATGCTAAGAAATAAGACAGGATTATATACTATTAATCAAATATCTCGAATGTTTGCTTAAAATATTTGGTAGTTTTACAAGTAACCAACTCATTAAAGCCCCAAAGTATTTCTGTACAAAACTATGCCTCAAGCATAAATCTTATAATGGAGTATACTCCTAACAATTTTAATGTCGAGTAGCCAATAGCTAAGTTTAAGTGAACTTTCAATGCATATTTGTGATTATTTTACGTTTGTATATATTGATGACTATTGAAGAAAGGAGCGTCTAAACACATTGATTACCTTCAACATGGTACATGAGTTTCTGTAATAAAAATTCTCTTTTAGCGTTAGGAAATACTCATCTAGTACAAGTTAAATCTTCTTGATATTGTGGTCTTTTTATAGGTGTCAAAATTGACTAACATGCATTTAGATAGCACAATTTACTTAATATTCCTTGTGCTTTTTTTTTTTTTATACCATGGATCGGCCTACTGAGACCTTTCCTATTTTAAGTTGTGATATATCAATATTGAAACTGCTTTTGTCTATTTGTTATCTCAATATATAGTTGTAATTGAAGTATCGATAAATTAATTTTAGAAATTGAATTAGGATGAAAACAGAAGACTTTAGTTAAATTATATACTTTGCTTCTTAAGACTTTAGTTATGGTTGTAGGTCTTTAAACCAAGTGAATTTAACCGTGTCCTTGCCATCTGTGGTCCTGGGAACAATGGAGGTGATGGTCTAGTAGCTGCCCGTCATCTACATCATTTTGGATACAAACCAAGTGTTTGTTATCCAAAGCGTACAGCCAAACCTCTTTATACTGGTCTGGTTACTCAGGTATACTGATCACACTAAATTATTTCTAAATCATAAACTTGTATTTTTTTTTTTTTTTGGTGAAATAATTGTCACTGGCCTTGGTTTGTAGCTAGAATCGCTGTCAATTCCTTTCTTTGCAGCAGGAGACCTGCCTTTGGACTTGTCAAAAAACTATGACATAATAGTAGATGCAATGTTTGGGTTCTCTTTTCATGGTAAAAATCTAAATTATTTTGCAGCGATTTGGATTTCAAGTTTCCTTTTCATTGTCGGATTTGTAAAAATAAAGTATATACATATGATCTCAAATATCCATAGTGAGTTGCCATCCTCATATGCTTGATATCAATAATCTATATAGCATTAAAGTGCACATAATCATAAAATTTTCCAGGTACTCCAAGGCCACCTTTTGATGATCTCATTTATAGATTGGCTGGTTTGCGAAGTAATGTTTGCAGCAACCAGGAAAGGCCTGTTATTGTATCTGTGGATGTTCCCTCTGGGTGGCATGTTGAAGATGGAGATATAAGTGGTGAAGGGATTAAACCTGACATGCTGGTTAGTGGTTGATGAATGCTTTAGTTGTGCTACCTATGACTCTAAAAAATAATTTGATATAACTTAATTGAAATCCTATTTAAGTCTGCTTTGTTCCTTTTTTTCCTTTAGGTTTCACTAACTGCACCAAAGCTATGTGCTAAAAACTTCAATGGGCCGCATCACTTCCTAGGGGGTAGGTTCATTCCACCAGCTATTGCAGACAAATTCAAGCTAAATCTGCCTCCCTACCCTGGTACTTCCATGTGTGTTCGAATTGGAAAGCCTCCAAAAGTTGACATATCATCACTTAGAGAAAATTACATTTCCCCCGAATTTCTTGAGGAGCATCTTGATGCTAATCCTATTGATCAGGTATGAGTGAAGAGAATGACACGTTGCATTTGCTTTGTGTAATATTTAATATAGACGTGTACTTCGTTTTAAGTTATCACTCAAAATAAATCTACAATGTGGAAACATGCATTAAGATGCAATGGATTACTCAAGGAGTTCAACACTAACGTGTCTAAAAACAGCTTATGTATACTGAATATAATAGTCAAGTTGTTATTGTTTTTTTTTTTTTTGTTTTTTTTTAAATAATTTGATGAGAAACAGGGGACATAATAGCCAAGTTGATCTAAGATTTAAATCTACAATGCCTTGATATCATGCAGTTCCGCAAATGGTTTGACGATGCATTAGCTGCTGGCTTGAATGAACCAAATGCTATGGCCTTGTCAACTGCTAACAAGGATGGGAAATCGTATATATCTTACTTTCTCTTTCTTCTTGTTCTCATTGTTTTTCTTTTTGGCGTATTCAGAGCGTCATGATTCATGTCATGTAATCCTTTATTATTGATGTTAACATTTATTTATTTTTAATGAATTGCCAAGTAGAAGAATGCTTTTTTTAATTTAATGACCATCTTTATATGTTATTATCGCACCGCAGTTCATCAAGAATGGTCTTGCTAAAAGGAGTTGATAATGAAGGTTTCGTTTGGTTAGTTCTGTTATACACATTACTTGATGGAACTAATTTTGGCTTAATGGATTCAAAAAATATTTCTTTTGCTTGCTGATAAAAGAATGAGGCTTTCTAGGTTAGTTGATTTCCTATCTTACAACTTTGCCTTCTCATTTATAGGTACACAAATTACCAAAGTAGGAAAGGACATGACTTATCAGAAAATCCACATGCATCGCTTCTTTTCTATTGGGACGATCTTAATCGCCAGGTAAATTATATTACTTCTAGTGTAGGATACCCCTCAAAGAGAACAAAATCATAGGTGGGTTGATGGTATTTATGGGCAAGAGCGTGGCCATGGGTTGTGGTGCTCTATGTTTCACGAACGCTTTGTTTTAGCCCAACATACTCATATGACACTTGCTGATAGAACACATGTATGAGATGTGCGTTAGACGCATCAGATTTTAGAGTACTATCATGTCGATTCTTTAATGGAAAGTGAGAAACTTGAAAGAAAATAATGCCTAACTGGTTAGAATCACTAAAGTGGGTGAGCAAAACAGACAATAATGCTAAATGGAAACTGACTTCTTTAAAATAAGATGTAGTCTTGTGAGAGGAAATTACAGTATTTTCCTGCGCTTGGGTTGATGCTTCTTCCTCAACTAGAGGGTTTACACCTTCAGACAGGATATTTTATTGGCTTGCATGTTTACAAGAAACCTAAATAGAAACTGAATTCTTTAAAATGAGATTTTTCCAAATACTGGGTGTTTTGGTTGAACTAAAAATTCTTACAATTCTGATCAAATGGTGAGCGTGCCACTAGTGCTACACATGTAGTCTTTATCTTAGATCAATAAATTGTCGTTGTTTCTTCTTCTTCTTCTTAAGAAAAACAAATCCCATAGTCTCTTGATGCACCTTCAATAGACCTTCATACAACTCTAATTTGAAATATAGTTAAACTTTAGTCACCAAATTTTTTTCATCATTCTTTGATATAATTTGAAAGTTTGTCCTTGATGTCATTCCTTATCATATTTTTGCCATTATTAACCTTGAGGCTTGATGACTTCCACACGATCAAGGTATTGGCAGGGTGGCTAGTAGAAGGGGCCATGGCAGGGAGGCTTGTGGGTGGACGGAGGCCTTTGTGAACATATGGAGCATTAAGAGAAGGATATCATAGTTATAATAAATAAATAAATAAATATGAAAATAAAAATTCATAAGTACTATGTCCTAAAATCACTCTATAGTCTTTTATGAAAAATCTAATTATATAGGTCATTGCCTTGAACAAGAATTGTTCCCACAACTTAACTCATGGTTGTTAATCCTTAGGATTAATTCAAGAAATTCCCTCCTTGTTTCGTTCAAACCCTTTACTAAGACATCCAATGTCCAGAGGATAAAAACAGTTATGTTTAATATCACATGCAATTCATGAAACCAAAACAATGCATAGACGAATTCATGTATGTATATATATATATATATATATATATATATATATGTATATTTGTATGTATGTGTATACATATATGTTTACATGTATATATATGTATATGTATGTATGTATGGAAAATTCATAAACCAGTTAATAAACATCAAAAACAGATTTATAGTTATTTATTATGATATATATAAGGTGGGAGAATGGAACATACTCATTACTCAACTCCCATACCCTATTCAAAATTTCCCAAAGTTGCTTTTAATTTTTCTTTGTTTCCTAAATTCAAATATCATGTTTTAAAATCATTCAACAGTCCAAAAAATTCATGAAACCCAAAACTCCCAACATTTTCACATAGTAATTGATTTATTATTTTATCTTTTCTTATTTTTTTGCTCCATATTCTTCTTCGCCATAAAAAGTATCTATTAACCCCCAAAGTTCTCAATTTTTTGGGTACTATAATTGCCATGGATGTTTAACATACAGCCCTGGTTAGATTCTATTACTAGGTGAACTTGTTTATTTCACCATGAAATTTCTTACTAAATTTTAGGTTTAAACGCATACAAAAAAAAATCATTGGAAACTCAAAACCTTTAATTTCATGGATTGAAGCCGTGTATTTCTACCGAAATCATCTTTTTTTTTTTTTTGAAACAAAAACTAAGATTATATTAATAATAAAAGAGTATTACAAGCAAAAGTAGCATAGTTCGTTAGATGAGGTATCCAAAATACAAAACAAAAAGAAAGAAAGAGCTACAACGAGTGTAATATGCCACTCTCATTACATAGCCACTCCCCAAAAGAGTACTTTAAACCCAGTTTAGTACTAAATATCCAAGTTGCAAATAAGATATTCGAGCGTTCCCATATCATCCTTTCAGATTTCTTTTTTTCCATGAACAGTCTTGAATTTCTTTCTTCCCAGATTGTGTACAATATAGCTGCAACCACTACCTTCCAGTAAGGTCTGATACTTCCTTCAATGCCCCTTTTTGGAATGCTGAACAAAGACTGAGAATCAGGAGGAATGAGGACAGGATGAACTTGTCCCCATTGCTGCCACACTACTTTCACCATGCTGCAGTCTACCAACAGATGATGGGATGTCTCCCTGAAATCATCTTCAAAATATGAAAAAAAAGGAACCAATAACCATGGATCTCACCTTACATCCTAAATTTGTTCTCCAAGCATGTTTTTTGGAACTCTCTTGGATTGCTTCCCAGTGCTCTGATGTTTTCTCTTGGTTGCTCTAGGATTTTAAAAAAGTTGATATAGCGAAATATTACCAGTGTTTTATTTTTTATATTTTTTAAAAGAAACAGTATTTTATTGATAATGTAAAGGATTACAAAATCACTTAGAAATTCATTTTACTCATCCCAGGGACTCCTTCCTAAAGTAAATTTTTCCACCCGCTAAGCCAGTCGGACATTGAATAACCCATCGATAAAGTGCTATGACTAATCCAAAAAGAAGCTAGGTAGTGAGATTCCTCCCAAATGTCTGATGGTGGAGAGAACTTATCCAAAAAATCCCTAGCATTCCTTTCTTTCCACAAGCACCAAATCACTGCCAAACTAGCTACCATCCAATGACCCCTCCATTTCCTAGCCGCCTCTTCCCAATACGGATAGACACCCCTATGATTTTCTTGATCATCTCCATTAGAAAAGATGAGAAAGTGATTCCTCATTCTACAGAAAGGAAACGGAGTTGCATTGACCGAAGATATAAGCTGCCGATTCCCCATTCTACTTACACAAAACACAGCAATACGGGGACAAAGCCCATGCTGGAAACCTTTTCTAGATCATATCTCATGCATTCACCTTCTCCTTGAATACAATCCACGCGAGGAACTTTACTTTTGAAGGCACAGGTGCCTTCCATATTTCCTTGAGAACAGTGTTAGGAACAATAAAAGGATCTTCAATCATTGATAGAAAAAGAGATTTTGAAGAGAATTCTCCTGAATTTTCATTAACCCACCTAATCTCGTCCTCCCTGTTCCTCAGCTCGAAATTTCCTACTAATAAGCGGAGCTGAAAACTACAAAAGGAATCATATATTTAATTGAAAACAGATCATTTCCAAAATATTACAAGAAGGGAAACAAGAACCATAGATCTTTCTTTACGTCCTAATCCATTCTCCAAGCACGTTTTGGAACTCTTTTGGTGGCTCTAGATCTTTCCTATGCTCTCATGTTCTCTTTTAGTGGCTCTAGAGATCTTAAAAAAATGTGTGTGCTTGTGTGGGTTGCTATAAACCATTTCACATGCATGCATCAAACCCAACAATGTGGAGAGAATGGAGGGCTCGTTGCAAGGGCTTGCAAAACTTTCAAGTGTTAACCTTATGAACAGCCAACCAACCTAACACCTTGAACTTGGACCAAATATGAGCATTCCAAATAGTCAAAGGAAAAGGGATGTCAAAAAATTTGGTTGATTCACTTAAGATGAAAAAAGAATTACATGAGAAGAGACTGGATGACTCAAATGGTCAAACAAAAATATGTAGAATCTCCACAACCATTATGCAACCAATTAAAAGTACCATGTCAAAGAAAAATTGCAAATGGCAACTTTCAAGAACAAGATAAAGGGGGTTTGAAAGACTAAATGCACAATTTTTTTTAAAATGCATTGGTAGTTAATAGACTACTGATTACTTGTGACGAGCATGAAAATTAAAGAACAGCAAAGTGGTTTGTTTTAGAAGTCAGTGGATGATGGGATTTTAGCACTCAAAGAATTCACTAGGTAGAAAATTACCAGAAATCACTGTCGCCATAAGATTAGTGGACGGAATGCTTTTGCTAAGATAGCAGCAAATAAAAATTGAAGTGGATGAGAAAGGTTTAATTGTATTCAGAGTACAACTACTGAATAGAACTAGCAGACCAAGAGTTTTAAATGGACTCCATGTTATTCTACAGAGATTTTAACCTGATGAGTGGTCCTCTTTTATACAAAAACCATCTTTTCCAGCCAGGATAACTAATACATAAAGATGTATGTATGCTTTGCATCTCTTTCTTTGTCTGCTTTGTTTTGATTTTTTGTTGTGTTTGGAAGCTTTTTCTGTTATTATGGAGGACTGTTCACATCCTAATTTCACATAAATATGCTTTTCTCTATTTTCCGGGGGATCCTAATTTTCCTAGGACATTTATGAATTATTGGTGGGTGTTGTTTTTGCTGTTGTTTTGTCCATTTGTTAAGAGTGAAGCAACAGATTGTTGATGATTAAATAAGGGATATTCAGGATGTTTTGGATAGCTTTTCTCTACCTTGCCTCTTTGTGGATTAGTAAATGTAACTACACAATGAGTTCTCTTTGGGAGATTGGTTGAAAGATTGGACCTCAATTTTATCTTGTTTGTAATTTTTGTTCTAGGGTCCTGTCTTGCTTGTATGTATCTTGCTGTGAATTCTTTTCTCTTATATTCATTTGTATAATGTTTTTTCTCTTGTCAAAGAAAAAAAGAAAAAGAAAATATAGCATGAGCATAAACAAAATAAGGGCAAATTACCGTAAGCTATAGAAGTTCATATTAAGTGGGAACCAGGATGATTAACCCAATAAATATGCTAAAGGAAAAAGTTTGGCAGAACATATTTGTTTGTTAAACAGTGTCTAACTTATGCCATATAGATTGAATGCATACATGAATGGCCTTTTGAACTAGGCACTTAATTGATAATTTTATGACACCATTCCTTATAAGGCGAATATCCTGTGGTTTTCAAGGTACGAGTTGAAGGTCCTGTGGCAAAAATTTCTGAAGAAGAATCAGAAAATTACTTCCATACTCGTCCACGTGGAAGTCAGATTGGGGCAATAGTTAGCAAACAGGTCTTTGTCTAGAGTTTATTACCATTGAATCAATGAACTTCTTAAATGTCAAACTTTTCTCAAGTAATGATGGTCATTTTTTATTTTTTATTGTTTTCTCCAGAGTACCATTATACCTGGAAGAGATGCACTTCATCAGGAATACAAAGAGTTGGAAGCAAAGTTTTCCGATGGGTCAGTATGAGAATTTTCTTGATTATCTTGTAGAACAATTTCTTTCTTTCTTTCTTTTTTTTTTCTTTTTTTCTTTTTAAGAGGAAACAAAATTTTATCATCAAAAAATTTTGGCTGCCACTAGTTCACAAAAACCAATCTGACATCAATGGGCCAGTGACAAACTTGGCTGCAAAATCCCTGAAAACTTTGATGAAAATTGAAGGATCCTATCTTCGTTATGTCATATGGGATTACGTCTTGATGCTGTTCACTCCTTAAATCATATCTTATTAAGGAGGTTTCAGTTGCAGTAAGGCTGCTACAGAAATGCCATTATTTCCCATGTTTTAAGCGAGGATCTAATATGATTATGGTTTAAGCAGATTCATAAAATTCTTTTTCCAATGATGTTGGATTATTTACTCTTCATTCATTTAAAACTCAATTCATAAATTTGAAAATCAATTCTTGATGCACTTGACATGGTGAAAATCAGTTCTTTTGAGCCTTTACTTTTTCTATTTTATTTAACTTTGTTCGTAAAAATTGAAAAGTTTCAGTTGAAATAGATTTATTTCTATATTCAAATCAAGCTAAAGCTTCATATGTGTGTGTGTGTGTGTGTGTGTGTCTGTTTTGTTCTCTTTACTTCAGAGTTCATGCTAGATCATTTCTTCTTAACCATTCAACATGGGTGCACGTTGTGAAATTTGTGAACCTTATTAATCCAGAAGTTAGGGAAGAAATTCTGTGGGAATGGGATAATTTGAATCGCATTTGTTTTCATTGAATGTGCAGAAGCATGATTCCTAGACCAAAACACTGGGGAGGATATAGGCTTAAACCAGAGGTCATAGAGTTTTGGCAAGGACAGCCATCTCGCCTTCATGACAGGTGAACAAATCGCATCTGTGTAATTTGCTGTTGAATTAATAAGTTTGTGCTGAAATAGACATGGATCTTAGGTACAATTTATTCTTTTTTGCTCTGTCAGGTTGCAGTATACTCTTGTTGAAGAGGGTAATGGAACAAAAGTATGGAAGATCATTAGATTGTGTCCATGACTAGTATTTGCAGCCTCATTACTGTAATGATTTAGGCTTCAAATTTCTTAGTACCCTAATTTTTTCATTTAAATTAAATCATTATGACCAATACAGCTTGCATAGGTCAACCCCAATGCTGATTTCATTTCAGTAACAGGTTGGCGTTATTATAGAAATAAATGCTTAGAAAAGTTAAGATTTTTCAACCACAGTGCAAAAGTTGCGCCTGAATAGAATGTTCTGGGCCTTGCTTGGTTACAGGACTCAACGCAGATAGACAATATCTATGCATAAACATCATAGAACACATGGTTTAATGCTTGGTTTGGGTGTTGAATCAATTTTTAGGAATCTTACTTATTTCTTTAGTGTTGCAATGTAAGGGTTGTTGTGATTCTGTCTGAAGCATACCATATATATACATCTATATCGTTCATCACCTCTGAAAAATATGACCAGTTAGATTCATCGCAGTTAGCTTGTAATGTGGTACATGGGCTATAGATTTCTGTTTTCCCCATTTTCAGGCCAGAAATGTCGTAGTGTTAACACATTTGACAATGTAAGACTGGAGAGCTGTAGAACTTACTACAGATGCTGGTAACTTAGTGGTTGTTGGATTGTGCCCAAGTAAAATGGCATTTACTTTGGGTAGGATCTTCCTTTTATGCTAGTTTTTTCTT
>JAJIYU010011658.1:0-15154 GCA_030144865.1 Tinospora cordifolia
TTATTTTACTAAACCTTAATTTTTTATTTAATTATCAAATTAAGGTTTTATTTGTTTAATTTTCACTATATCTCTAATTTATTTTATTTTTCATGTGCCGACCCACCATTTACACCCAAAATTTCTTAAAATCTTTGAAATTAATTTATTCAACTTATTTTATTTATTTTTCTCAAACTTATTTATCTTTAATTATTTGACAATATTTTGGGGTATTACAACCTAGTAGGAGAAGCCACAAAATTCTCTAAGATTGATCCTAAGTTAGGATATCACTAGTTGAGAATCCTAGAGTAAGACATACATGAGATAACCTCTATAACTCAATATGGACAATTCATAGTGATGTTAGTTGATTTACTCAATGCATAGACATCATTCATGGATCTAAGGAACAATACCTTGACCAATTTGTAGTAGATTTGTGGATGACAACCTAATTTACTCCAAGTCAAAAGCTGATCATGTAGAAGTTGTATTGGAGACATTTAGCAAAAATCAATTCTAGGCTAACTTTTGTAAGTGCAAATTATAGTCAAATTCCTTGGCCATGTAGAAGACAACTTTGTGGATCCTAGAAAGGTGGAGGCTATCATAGACTAGAAATAACCCAAGATACTTACTAAGATTAGGAATTTTTTAGGCTTAGCTAGATACTATAGGAGATTCATCCAAGATTTCTCGAAATTAGTCATAACCAAGACCAAATTAACCAAAAAAGGAGTAAGAAGTAGGAACAATCAACCCATATAGGTTACACCTACACATGGAGTTGGATACATTCTGCATACAAATGCTTCATAGAACGAATTGGGCGCAGTATTGTTGTAAGAAGGAAATGTTGTTACTTAATATTCATAAACAAATTATCCTATGCTTGATCGAATAACATCAAGACAAATAAGTACAAATTTTGAGGACGAAATCTTTAAGGGGGGTAGATTGTAATTGTAACACCCCGAACCCCTGAATTCTTATTTAGACTTAACCATAAGGTGGGTCCGAGCCAGTATTACTTAACAAGTGACTCACACTTGACTTTCTAATTCTTTTATCCCAAGTCTTATTAAATATTCAGAGTACTTAACTCACTTAGATTCAAATTATTAATTCAACAAGACAAAACAATTAACTGAAAGGGTTTGAACCCTTGATGTTCTTATCAAAATACTTTCCTTGAGTAAAAAGGCATTCCTTTATGCCAAATTTCATTGGACTTAGGGTCACACCCATATTCCAAGTATTTTGGGACCTTACCCATGTGAACTAATCTCATGTAAAGAACACCCATAATAATCCCTATAGATCACTATGACAGTACGTGGTTCTTATCACTAATCATCTTTCTTTAATCAACATTTCGTAAATGAATTAAATAACATTCAGCATGGTATCAACATGAAAACATGAAAACATTACATTCATGCATCATATATTAGAATAAATCTAAGCATGCGAAACCTAAGCATGACATGGTTTAATGATAACTGAACATGGCATATATTCTAAACTAAAATTAAAATATGCATGATAAACTGAATCTAACACATGCATGAACATCTACTTAATTTAAAACAATAAAGTAGAAGTTTAGAAATCACTTCCACCTTAGTTGATCAAAATTCAAAAATCTGATAACACTTCAACACGTTCAAACCCTCAAAAATTGAGTTGTTCACACTCAAAAACACTGAAGAATTGAAAAGAGGAGCCACGAGAGAGGCTAGAAAAAACAAGAGGGATCTTATTAGCACTTATTTTGGGATGAAGAGAATGAGAGCACAAGGGTCCTTTATATAGATTTTTAGTGGGCATAGGGGGACGTTTTGGGCGTGTTTATCCTAGTCTCTTTCCATCTTTCCTGTGTGGACGGTTTAGGCTAGTGGCTAATTTGGTTTCCTTCTTATGTGTGAATACACATGATTTAGTTTATTTGGTTTGGGACCACCCTCTCTTGTGCATCAAAATGGGCAAGTGTGCAACATTTTTGCAAGGAATCTTCCTTCTCTTGTGTGTTCACTGTTTGGCAAAGGGAAAGATTCCCATTTTATTTTTTTCTTGTGTGTCAAGGACCTTCTAATGTGGTGTGCACAAGATTTGGCACATGTTTTTGGATGGCTCATGGTTTCTTCTCATGCCTGAACACAATCTTGGCTTGGACCACTTTCCAACTTGGTATGGGCATCAATCTCAAGGAGTTTCCTTTCTTTTTTTGTCACAAATGAGCACAAAATCAACAACCATCTATGTTGGTCTTAGGGTAGTGCATCATGTGTGAGCAAGGAAACATTTAAATTTCTATTTTGTGCGTTATGGATTTACATGGATTTGGTGTGCACAAAATCAACAATACTTGGGAAACAAGGCTTGGACGGTTTGGCAACTTTCTATTTTGGGTTCATTTCTTGTGGAGCCTTGCATTAGATCATGATTTGGCAACTTGGGACCACATTCTAAGTTAGTGTTTCCTCTTGGGCATCAAGAATAGTATAAGATCTTGTGAGCAAGGAATCTTTCTCATTTCCTCTTTCTCTTGTGCGTCAAGTCTAGTATGCATATGAGCTAAGGAAACTTCTATTTTGGTTTTCCCTTGTGTGTCAAGTTTTTAATGTGCTCACAACATTTAGAAACTTCTATTTTCTTTTCTTGTGCTCATGGATCATGGGAACTTCTATTCTTTATTCTTTGGTGTGATCATGAGCAACCTTCTACTATTGGAAACTTTCATTCTTGGTTTTTTTGGTGTGCTCATGATTAGCATAGGATACCTTTCTAATTGAGCTCATAGAAAACTTTCTATTTTCTCTTTTGTGTACACAAGGGTGACGTTGTGAGATGTTTCCCATATAGAAAGTTTCTATTTGATCCATTTGTGCTCATGTGACAACTAGGGTTCATTCTTAGGCACTTTAGGGGTTTTTTCCATGGTTTGAATGTTTTAGGATTGTGAGCATCATATTTCTAATTTCTTCTCATTTTCCATTTCCCTTGTTTTCATTTCATTTCTTTAATTCTCATTTCACTGAGATGTTTTAAGCAAATGAACTGTCAATTGACCACTAAAATGAACTTCTACTGAATTTATCTCATTTAATCCTCAATAATGTTGTACATGTCATTTCATTTCATTTTTTATGAATTTTTCAAGGTATTACAGTCATTCCTTGATAAATTTCCAAATAAGAATATACAAGATTATAAATGAGTCCATGAAAGTACTAAGCGCATTAATAACCAAGGGGGTAAAATGGTAATTTAGCCACCCTGGGGTAAAATGGTTACTTCACATGAAAAATGAATTGTAGAACAATACTGTGTGAACAATGAATGATTTTAAGTATGAAAAGTTATTTGGACAAATCGGGGTGTGAAACGGTAATTTTGTCACGAGAAGGCAAAATGGTCATTTTATCTAAAAACCAGACACTTATACCATTATAAAAGCAATGTGAGAATAATTATATATAAAATAAAACAAAATAAAGTGTCTTGAAAACATTGTAGAAAATGACAAAGATTAAATCAATAAAATTTATGTAAATTAAAAGAATATACCCAAACTATTAAGGAATAAATACACAAAAATTTTTGAATAATTGATCTATAAATAACTACTTAGATGAACACCCAAATGATTAAAAAAATTATTAAAATAAAATAACTTAAATCAAGGGCCAAAATAAGAGCTTATGGTATGAGTAGTGGGCTCAATAACTAAAATAACTAGATACTAACATATGTGCACAGTGTGGACCTGGGAGCTGATTAATAAACGACATTGGGACATTAAACATACTCAAAAGTGGTGTTTCACATTATAGTTTGAAATTTAAAATTTTAAACTAAATAAAAAACAAAAATAACCAAGGAAGTTGCTAAAAATCTACACTTTTCAAAACCCCCATTCTCTTCATACAAGGAAAACAAGAACTAAAAAGGTTTCTAAAATGAAATCAATTCTAATGAATGTATTAGCAACTTCTAAAATAATTACTTACTAATATATGTGCTTGGGAAACAAGTAAAATAGAGAATTAGATAGGTTTCTAAAATAAAATCAACCCAAAATAATATATTAGCAACTTCTAAAACCTTTATTTACTAATTCTTATGCATAGAAAACAAACAAAATGAAAAAAGAAAGAGTTTTAGAAAAGTTACTATAATGAAGACACATCAAACTTGTCAATTCATGCCCATTAGAACTCTATATAAGCCGAAGAATGAGTACCATTCTCTTCATCCCAGCAAAAACTGGAAAAGTCCCTTCTTGTTCTCTTTGCCTCCCTCTTGGCATTTCTTTTTCGTTCTTTAGTTGTTCTAAATAACAATTAGAGTAGTCGTAATGAAGTTTTGCGCGAATTATGTGCTAGAAGGAGATTCAATAGAGGAGATTAAGGATTCAATAGAGGAAGAAGTGAATTCTTAATTTTGCTTTATTATTTTGATGTCCATATGTGATTATACTTGAATATGCATGCTCCATGTTAAAATAATCATACATGCCAAGCCTAAATGTCACGTGCTTAGGTTTGCATGAATAAAGATGTATGTTATGTGATGATATGATCCATGTTATGTTGTCAATATGCTCACATGTTAAATTTCTAAATCATGCTAGTTTATATTCATTAATTCTATGTAAATACTTAACAGAAAGATTAATTAAGATTATAACCACTTACCAGTGCAACGTCCCAAGGGAGATTGCTATGGGTGTTCTTAATATTGGAATGATGGGGTTTGTCTCTAGTTCAAACATGTAAGACCCAAAGTCTCAAATAATGGGTTAGACCCTAGATCCATTGGAAACTAACATAAAGATTGCCCTTTCCTCCTTTGATATGAATTTTGATAAGAACACAGAGGTTGACCCCTTTCGGTGTTAAATACCATTATAAAATAAGTAATTGATTGAATCATGTAACGTTTGGAAGTGTTTGACATATATGTCTTATTTGTTGAAATAATGACTTAAATACTTAGAATGATCTACTGGGTTTTGTGTTCACCCTTCCTTCTTCTAACATTTCAGTGAATTGATAAATAGAGAGCACATGAATACCACGTAGACAATATTTCTTGAAAATTATTTAATTATAGGGCATGTTGGCCCAAATTTTGTTATTCGAGATTATTTCCGCTATAACAAACAATTAAGGGTTTTGTACCATTGGATTGAATTCATAAATATGAATGTTTTGTAACCCTTGAATATTTTATTGTCAAATAAATGATGTTGATTTATTTATGTAAATGATTTCACTCGTTTGTTATCAAATCAGTGTATGAGTTATTATTCCTCAAGAAGTTTTTAGAAGTTGAGACTTGGAACAAAAAAGAGATAGAAATTTGACATCGCCAACCTCCCCGGCGGGCTGAAGAAAGAAAGAAAGGAATGTCCAATGAAATTTCCATGTGACAATAACATGCAGGACAAATAGGGTGGGGGAGGTGGGGTGTTACATGGATGGGCATCAGTTCAAAGCTAATGGTCAACAACTGAAGATCTTACATTGGCAAACAAAGCAGTTTGTCGAATATGTAACATTACAATACCCATAATCTGTATCCACGTTGAGCTAATGATGTGAAACAAAACACTTAGTAAGAGGTAACTCACTTGTTTTTATTTTTATTTTTCTATTAATTTTTAATTAGTTCATTGTATTTTCATCAAATGTAATATGCTTTTAGAGGGTGCACTCAAAAAAAAAAAGGGAAAGCACTAGTTACCGTGATAACAAGGTGAGGTTTTTGCATTAACAAAGTTACTGTAGTAAACTACCATAGTAACTAGAACATGTTTGTTTTGAGTTTTTGTAGTACCACAGTAACCAGCAGGTAGGCTAGTGCATTATCGCGGTAACCAGCAGGTAAGCTAGTGCATTACCGCAGTACCTCATATTCAAGATGAAACGATCACATCTTCGTGAAGATGCTCACCACTGCCCTAGTGAAGAGGAGGAGGACAGCTAGTACCCCTGCTACACCTACTCGAGCTGCAGCTTCTAGTTCCAGTACACAAGCAACTCCTACAGGGGATAGCCTAAATTATTGAGTTCTTCATTGCGGCTAGTCCCAAACTAGCTCATACAAGGCCTACTCTAGAGTTTATCGCACACTACATGCCAAGCGGTAGTGGATCTCCAACACATCCTGACGATGATGATGATGGTGGTGGTGACGACGATGCAGTTGGCATTGATGATGACCTTGACCATATCACCAAGCTAGAGCTCTTTAAGGATAATGCATGAGTTTTATTTTCTTTGGGGATGTTGTCTTCTTGTGTTTTCTATCACATATTTCTTTTTGATTGTCGCTATTAATTATGAAATGGTTGCTAATTACACTTGTTGTCTATATGTTGGTTGCACGTGGTCTAAGTTGAGTGTGAGTATGGGTGTCTTTCCTTCCATGTTTTCTCCTCTATGTGTGTGTGTGTTACATTGAAGTTGCATCTTGAGGACAAGGCACAGTTTAAGCTTGGGGGTGCGCGTTGAAGCCAATCTTCTTCAAGTTCAGGTTATTTATCTTTATTTTTTATTGTGTTGACACATTTCCTTTGAATTGCATATTTATAGGCATATCACATAATTATTATTGAAATTATATCATGAAATATAGATATCATGAGACGATCAGGCATGTAGAATTAGGACATGAGCATGAAGAACATTTTTGCATCACTTAGGCTACATCCGTACCACATTTTGAAATTTTCATTTAGTGGCCTATGAGATTGAAAATTCATCTAGTGTGATGAGATAAAAAGCTTAGGGTACTTTCAAATAATCTATGTGTTTGGTTTGTCCAAAATTTATCATTGACAAAACTATTTAGTCTTAGGTGAATTGAGAATCTGAAAATTGAAGAAAGTGATAAGTGGAAATCATAACACAAGTAGAGAGAATCTTCCACAAACTCTTGAAATAATCGAATCTATTTTGAACATTGCTTAGGAAGAACTCCAAGAGGGAAATGAAGTAGGCCATCATTGTTTCAGTTCTAGCCTAAAGGCTGGTCTCAGAATTTAAAAAAAAAATCCTTTGTAGCCAATTTTAAGCGTTGAAGCTTTATTTTTTTGTGATGAACCTAAACAATATATAAATGCCTTACCTTTTATGCATGCTTCAATTGAAACTCTTTACATGAAGGGAGGAATGCAATCATTGGTGTATAGATTTTCTGTTCTATTTTTTAAAAAATGTATATACTTACATGTAGCCAATTCAGTACTATTGATGAATGTTGAGTTCCCTGTTTTTATATGGGTGTATATATGGGCACAAATTGAGATGCATGTGAATATATAAGTTTGGGGGAGCAATGAAAATAGGTTGGTGGTATAATTATGACATTCAAAGGAATGTACAAAAGGGGATCAAGCATTTAAAGAAAGAATCAAATAAAGAAGATTGTCATCATTACTATGAATGTACATTTGAATCTGAATTTAATCCTATCACACTCATAGCTACAGCCATGCCACATTACAAGCTAAGAAAGATTGTAATACCCTAAAGACTAAAATTGTCAACCAAGAGAAAGAGAGAGAGAGAAAGAGAGAGAGAGAGAGAGAGAGAAATGACTGTGGTCCCCAAATCAGGACCCTAATCCTTTGTCATATTTTCATAAAGAAAAATGGTCCGCATGAGGACCACCATCCTAAGTTGTAACACCCCAATTTTCAGTCGAACATCCGTTCACATGATTCCTCACGTGTGGGTCGTCGCCCGATGAAAATCGAGATGCTACCTAAAAATTTTGTTCTGTCAAAATCTTTTTCTTCAAAAATCAAAGTTATAACAATGTGTCCTCAAATCATTGTCTAAATAGATGTCTTATACAAAAAAAAAAGATCAAGATAAATTCTCAAGACATTCACTGGATTTCTCTAGATAAATTAAGAACAATGCAGCGGAATAACTTTAAAAATTATTATTAAAACTAAAATTATTAAACAAGAAAAGTCATTTAAAGATGAAATAATTAGAGTTAAAAACCAACATGAATACATTAAAATAATTCAGTAAAATACATAACACATGACCTACAAGTCACCTATCCCGGACGACCTCCCCATGAGGTGTCTAATCAGAGTGCGAGTCTTCTGACGTAAGTTATCATACTCTACATCCAAATGTACCTGAAAAATATAATGGGTGAGCTCGAAAGTCCAGTGGATTGATCCTACACATCACATGCATTATACAGACCCAATCCAAAACATTACAAACACTTTCAAACATTAGGCGTTTCAAACATTCATTTAGTTTTAGTCGAAGTCAAGACCGAAAGAGGGTTGAGATGCCTCTCGATATTCCCTGTGATTCAATTGAATCGTAATCATAGAGGCCTCAGGTGGTACCATATAAAATCAGTCAATTCATTAGTATCACAGCCTAAGGGATAGTACTTACCATGGCTCATACTGTCTCCCAAAGACTTCGAGCTGTCGCAGGCAGCTCCGAGTAGGAATAGCTACGATCCGCCTTGCGGCTCGTCAATTGCACTGGTAACTGGATTCTTAATAAACCATCATCTTATTTTTGTTTTACAAACAATCTCAATCACAGCAAGCATCACGCCATACACTAGAAAAATAATTCAAACTATGCATGCAAGTTAACATGACAAGATGCATGAGTAAATAATAAAATCTAGATGCATATATTCCTAGTTATGCATACCTTATTTGAGTAAATCCAGATGCAAGATCATGTCATGAACTAATTTTGCATGGATTAAATAATTCATCATACGTCACACATCATTCAAAGAAGTCAAATAATTTCAATCAATTTCCTAATAAAATTCTAATAACCTAGAACTATTCAAACAAATGTTTTAAATCTTAAATCCATATAATACATGTGAGCAAGGAAGTCACGCCCACCTGATTTTGTCGTTCTTCAGGGCGACCTTGCTTTCCTTCGAGATCCTCGATAGTGTATAATGTAAAGATCTGAAATTCAATACTTAATAAAATTATTCTTAAGCTTAAATGGTTTTCTAAGATAATTATAGAGTTCAAACATTTCTTTCAACTAATTTAGGGTTATTCTAAAACTCTAAAATTTTATATATTCTAATTAAAATAACTTCTAAGTTTTTTAAATTTCCTTGATTTGATATTAAAAGTTTAATAATTTACTTACAAGCCTTTTGTAGAATTTGATTTCTAATAACTTAATCTTCATAATTTAAATAATTTATTAATATCGTAATTAATCTAATTGCGAACAAAATAAGACTTCTTATTGTCAAGTCTTTAGTTTTTTCCGTATTTAAAATTTTTATTTTTTTTCTTATAAGACATTTATGTTTTCAAAGGTTTATTAATATTATTCTTGTCCTTATTAATATTTTTTTTTTGTATTTAGCTAACTAAATAATTTAGGCTTTACATTTCTAAATTTCTCTTAGAGTTACAGAAATAATTAATTTAACTAACATCGTACCTTTCGATTTTTTTGTCCCGATTGAATCTCACGTTCGCGTCTTCAATTCCGTAAGATTTCAAATACGTTGATTTTGCTTCTATTCAACACGAAACCATGAAGATCAACATACATCCAACTTCCAAAGCAACTTTGTCATACTATAGCTCAATCAAGGATTAAATTTAGTCATTTGATTTTCTTTCTTTTTGAGCTACTATTTCACTGTTATTAAATCAGAAAAGTATGTAACAACGTCACTCATCGTATAGCAACATTACCTTGTCAAGACCAAGATTTCGTTCTCACGTTACTTGTTTTCATCAACCGGCCGAACAGAATTTGAAGCACAGTTGATGGCGTTTGTCGCTCCTTCCATTTCTGTTGAACGTCTACAGTTCAACTAAACCAGGTCGTGCTCCACTCAACTGCTCCAATCCGACCATGAATCAGAGAAGAAAATCACACTTCTTCTTCTCTGTTTCCAGCAGCCGAGTCGAGAACCAGAATTTTTGATCTTCAAAACCGATCGTTGTTCCATCCAACTTCTTACAGACCGGTCATAACTCCCTTACAATCAGCTACTGCTCCAACTTCCCCCCCCTGTTAACCGATGCACTAAGACAACTGAAAAACCAGCATCGAATGCTTCACCAAACTCTGTTTTCACGATCTAAAACACAGAAATTTAAAGCACAAGAGTCGTGCTTCCTCTTCTTCTTCTCCACTTTCTCTTCTGTGTTCCTCCTCTTCACGCCCAGCAGCCCAAAATCCAGCTCGTTCGTTTCCTTCTTCATCGTATGAGCAGGACGCAGCAACAGCCACGGTTGCTGGTTCCTTCTTCCTCTTCTCGTTTGGAGTATCATCACACCGGAATCCACATCACGCCCTCAAAACAGAGCCCGGGCTTCTTCTCTGTTCTTCCTTCCTCTGTTTGTACAACAACGAGCCAAAGTAGCAGCAGCAGTAGCAGCAACCGTAGCAACAGCAGTGGCAGCAACAGCAACAAGGCATCGTTGCTCTTCTTCTCTGTTTCCGTCCCCAGCAGTAGCAGCGACTGCCACGTCTTCATCTCTCGTGTGTATCACCACCACCACGACATCTGCATCCCTTTCCTGTCTGATTTCTTCTTCTTCTCGTTCGGCGACAACAGCAGCAGCAGCTGCAGTAGCAGTCGCCTCAACAGCAGCAGCAACGGCAATAGAGCACTGTTGCTCTGCTCCCATTTCCTTCCCCTTTGTTCCCTTTCCTATCGGCCGAACCAGAACCAAAACATTCTGGTTTCTTCCTTTTGGTTCCTTCTTTCCTTTATAAGGTCACCGCCAAACCAAATCTTCTACCGGTTTCCAGAGACTCTCCTTCGGATTCATTCTTCCACCGCCCGCTCAAACCAGATCATTCTGGTTATTCCTCAAATTTTCGATTTATTATTTTATATATATATATATATATTCTAACTAATCATTTTAATTTAATTCAAAACCTTATTATAATTATATACCTGTGTTATTCAATTAACTCTTATCATAAGTTTATAAGTTTATATGTATAATCTCTTTGATATATATATATATACTATAATCATTTTAATGTATAACCCTTATTATAAGTTTATATATTAATAATGTCATTCCTTATTCATTTTAATTTTTTTATTATATGTATAATTATATTTTTCAATTATTATTTTATTTGTTTATTTTTCTGCACATCTATTAAATTTAATTATATAAATCCGTATACATATATATATTTCCTTAGTTTAATAAATTTAATCTAATAAACCAAAATTTGAATTTAATTACTTGTGATTTTAATTAATTAATCACTTTATTTGTTTAACTTTATTATAAGTCTCTATATGTTAATAATAATACCATCACATAATCACTTTAATTCTTCTATTATGAGTATGAATATTATTTATTATTATTATTATTATTATGATTATTATATATTTAGCTAATTCAACTAATGTCGATTGTCAATTTATTATTTTATTTATTTTATGTCTACTCGCGACGTGGCATAATCACTAAGTTACGGGTTGTTACAATCTACCCCCCTTAAATTAAATTTCGTCCTCGAAATTTGAGTCACGTTAGCTAGTGTCGTCAAACGGTCTGTCTTTCCAATGATCCACTACGCTTCCGCTGTGCTACTCTAACCTTACATCGAGAATCCTTCTATAGTCTACAATATTGTATTTCTCAGATTTCTGAATATAACTAGGGTGCTTATCCACCTACATTAGATTCATCGTCTTGCAGTGATGCCGGTTACGAGTTTACTTCTTCTTTGAAACCATTCTTTGAAGAAACCCATTAAAATTTCCTTAAGTCTATCCTCTAACTAAGCAAAACTATAATGGTCGTCGCCGCCTTCTAACTTCGAACATCACCTCTTCAATTTTTTTTTTTTTTATTGTTGAACTTGGAATAATGCACGTCCTATTTTCAATGGAAAAATTTGTGAACGTAGCCTTCTCTCGAATGAGCACCGAGAAGAACTACGGGGTCACAACCTTTGACGTGGTTTCGTACCAAAATTGTGATATCCTAACCCAGGTATCATACGTGACATCCACGACATTTCCATAAAAGATTTTGGAACTTACCAATAATCTGGTGTATGCTCTCACCTGGGATGGACTTGAGCTGTTCAAACACGTTTATCTTCATTCACTACTTAGTCTGGCAGTTTTCGTTGCGAACCACTGTAGCTTTTTGAAATACGGTTCTAGCATAGATGGCTCAAATAGGTATTTATCTAATTATCCTATTCTATCATTCAGCCTTGGGCGATTGTGTTCTTCCAATGCCCTATACTGAGAGATCAATGGTTATTATCTAGGGTTAACTACTACAGTAATAGAGGACAGATCATACTGACCAGAAATACCATGTGAAACATCTATTCCAAGAATGATGGTTGGAGCCTTGGAGATCCAGGCATTAGAAGGAGATTGTTCGACTAACAACAAAGAATGTAAGCCACCAAGTTCGGCATTGATCTTCAGGAGAACATTTGTTAAGTATTGTTCATTACCCTTGTTGGAACAATGCATTGAGTCACAATGCCAAAATCAGCTAGACCTTTCTTCAAATGAATAATAAATGAACATTTGTTCATTACCCTTGTTGCTCAAATCATGCTATTTTAAGGATTTACTATTATTTTTTCCTTTCTAATTTATTAGAAAGGATTTACTATTATTTAATATTGTATTTATTAGACATTTTCCCATTTCTTTTGTATTTTTGATGCTAATAATTGAAGAATTTGTATTTTCTATCTCTATGTATTATATTTTATTTATTCATTTATTTATTTTATATTTCATTTTTAGATAATAAATTATGTAATTATACACCCTATTTACATAATATTTTATTTATAAATTTATTTAATTATATGAATCTTTCTATGTACATATCCCCATAATATGTAGTATTCACATTTTTTGTGTTAACACACACCTTATTCATTCATACATTAGCCAATATGTGTATTTATACTTTATTTTTATTTATTTCTTAAGCAATTCCTTAAATTTCATGAAGATCATGGATATTAGTTAGGTTCTTTCTATTTAAAAAGTTTCTAATTTTTATGTAAGGGCATGTTGCCCAAGTTTTAAGACTTTCGCTATAATATTTTTTTAAATTATGTACCCAATTTTATTTAATTAATTGAGTTTATGAATTTCAGTTATTTCTTATACTATTGCCTTATTTAAATTCTTAATTTTAAGTTATGCACGGTTAAATATGATCAAGGCATGAAATGACTGAAATAGAAAGTCAAGTGTGCGTCGCTTGTAATGTAACACCGGCCCGGCCCGTCGTTTGGTTTAGTCCACTATCAAGAAAAATGGTGGATGTGTCCAATGCTTAATGATACGGGAGTTGGGGTGTTACATAAGTCAAGTACTGTAGTCTTGCAAAAAAATTCATAAATTTTGGCAAAGACGTGGTACCATGGTTCCGGGACACGGTCCTTCAATTAAGACCAATGCTGAGACCATAGTCTTGGGACCAACAACTGTGGTAGTGCGACTAAAAACCAAAAATGGAAGTTTGGAGGTGCATTGTGTTACTAGTCACATTTACATATCAAGTTGCGCGTAGAACCCTAATCACATGAACTCCTTCTTCCAGTCGCCTTTCTTTGCTCGCAAAACAAGCCCTAGTCACTTTTCTACAATTCCCTTCTTTCTTCCACGCATCCTAAAGCAAGTTCACTCTGTTTCAACATTCTCCATCAATTTCACAAACATGTTAGGAGAAGAACAGCACAAGACTAAGTAGCAGCGGAATGTTGCGCCTTTTAGGACAAGTGCAGACAAGGTAACACGTTCTTTTTGTTTGAAATCAATATTATCTATATCAATTTTAACATTAGTTGAGTGTAAACATCTCTTTTTACTTGACAATACGTAGAAAGGATTTGAAAGCAATCTTCCAGTGAGGTAAAGAGAGGGGAGGACAATCAAAAAACTAGGTATAAACTCTTCATCCCATTCAAATACTTATTTCAAATTTTAAGTTCAATGTATAGAAATCCTATAAGCAAGAGAAAACGGAAAAAACACACAAAGTAAAATTGTCTCGTGTCTGCAGCAACGCTGGGAGTACCGCGGTAACACAATGAACAGTTCATTTTTTTGAGTTTTTCGTGCACAAAACCTTGACCACCACGTACCGCCCCTATACCGCAGTACTAAGAGGATACTTGACACCATATAGTAGTTATTTCGCACTCTTTTGTGTACAACACATGCATTTAAAATAGAAACCATTATGTTATGAATTTGAAATATTTGGGAAATAACATATACTGAGAGATGGCTTATAATCCTTAAAGGCTAAGGACTCAAGGAGATTTGGGCACAAAAAAGAAGAGTAGAGGGAACAAAACAAAGAATCAGGTGGAGATGACTATCCACTCCCTCTAATATTATTTTAGTCTCAAATATGATACATGACTGTGTGTTTACTATTTTGTGATCTTAGAAGCATGCTAGGAATATAATGGTACCTTGTTGTATGATTACCTCCCCATTATACTATGATAGCATGCCATATGATTTTCTATTATCCAATACTATCTCAATGATATGCCATTGATGTTGCTTATTGAATAACACAATTCAATGTGACTTGATGCATAGAATTTATTAGCATGTCTTATATATATTGAGTTGTGATAGTGATACTAATATGCATGCTTGTGGTCACTAACTGAAGATAATTAAGAGTCTAACCATGAACTAGGGCAATGATACAAATACCGCGACAGTATTTTGGTATCATTGTGGGTATTTTTCCACCCTAAGCGGGTGTGTCTATGCTACTGTGGTAGTAGTTGAGATGAGACTAAAGATCGAGTGAAACCTCACTTCTAAAGTTGTGTCATGATGATGAATTGGCCTTCAGGGCATTACTTCCATGAGTTCAGACATAGGGGAATACCGAGAAGATTCCTTTTGGTTTTAACGTTAACTTAAACAATTGAAGTGTTTTGAAATGCCTAATGATTTATAAGTGCTTTCATGTGTTATGTTTCTGACTTTGATAATGTTTGGGATCTATTGTATTGTAACACCCCCAACCCCCAATTCCTTGAGTTTTGGACATAACCGCCATATTTGGATGGCGGACCTAACCATTTGGCGAGTTGGGACGAGTTACTTTACAAGCGACACA
>JAJIYU010011659.1:0-15112 GCA_030144865.1 Tinospora cordifolia
CCTCAGCTATTTTTGTCATCACCTATTTCCGGCAGAAGCTACTCAATATTGGCATAATAATAATATATTTTTAAAAGATTTGTAAATAATAAATTTTAAATTTAATTATCCAACTAATTACTCATTCCGTATCCCACTTTTATAGGTTTCCCCATGTCCACATGATTCGTGCTACGTCAACTCTTATATATATATATATATATATGTATCCAGTTTTAGGAAAAAAATGAAATAAATACTTTAGCGTAAGTAAGAAAAATTAAAGCAAAAAGGAATAGCGATTAGGCCAGGCCTCCAAAAAAATAAAAATAAAAGCATAAATAAAAAAAAATCCAGAGAGAGAGAGAGAGATAAGAAACAGCGATGAAATCTTGAGCGTGGGATGCGGGCGCAGTTTAACGCCATGCGCCCCCCAACGTCAAAATAGCGGATCGCATTGTTCAATTTCTTCCCCCATTTCTTGTGCCCTATATTTTCTAATTCTTCTTCTGCATTCTTCTTCTCGTCTTTCTTTTCTTCTCACTCTCTCCTCTCTCTCTCCCTCTCTCTTTCTCGCAATCGCATGGCTCGATTTTCTCTACGTGAAATAACTGCGAATAAAAAAAACCCTAGTCAATCGATTGAGCCCTAGATTTTGCTGAGACTTCCTTCTTGTAGTCTGTGATCGTCGATGAAGAAGCAGAAGTGCCGGACAATAAAAGAACTCTACGCTGCCACCAAAGAGATCCTGGAACCGAAGGCATGCAGATGATTAATTGCCTTCTTTCTTTTTGAATTAGGGTTTGTGGATTAAAATCGGTTTGAATCTGTGGATTGAATTTTATATTTGAAGAATTTTTATTGATTCATTGATTTAAGGATTTTTTTTTCGGGTTTTGATTGGGTTTTTTTTTTTTTTTTTTTTTGGATACCGTAATAGTGAATCTGCGTGAAAAAAATATTTGTTTTATGGAATTTGAGAGCGTTGGAATCAGATTGTTTGTGACTAGGGTTTTATTTTTTATTTTTTTAAAGAGGGGGTAGGGGGAAAGATTGGTTTTTTATTGAGATTTTGGGAGTGAATTGATGGATTAGGTTTTAATCCACATGCTCTGATTAATTAATTCGGTTTTTGGTGGGTCGGCATTTTGATTAAGTGAGCATTCATCAAAAAGTGTTTGATTTTTGTACGCTTGTAGTATCATATTGTTGTGAAGGCTAATTATTGGAAATCTTTATTTGCTTTTTAGATCACTCCAGTTCTGAGAGGTAGTTACCGCATGCAAGGCCCTGTAGACGAAGCAGACCAGGAAGTTCAGAAGAACACGGTGAGACATCGTTGAAACACTCACAGGGTAATTTCATATTCGGCTATTTTTTAAGTTATTTATTGTATTGATTGTCATCGTAACTCAGGAATGTTTAATTACTTCAACATTAAGTGATTAATGTGATACGGAAGCAAACTTATAAAGAAAAATGGTAACATTGATATAGGAAATATTGGTAGAGCTTATGTTTGCTCTGCCAAGATTTATCAGTTCAGAAAGAGGAATTATAGAAATTGAACATAACCCACCCTTTTTTTTCTATCTTGAAAACACATTTGATAATATTCATGGTCAAAATTAGTGAACTTTTATTTTCAATTTTGAATCAGTGATTTAATGATTCTAGACTTGTGCACTAAGTAACAAATAGCTGATGTCATGTTGCTTTGATTGATAGTTATGATTTTATTAGACGTGTTTGATTTGTACATATGCTGAATGTTTATGCGCGTGTTTTGCTTAGGTTAAATGGTCATTGATATCAGGGAGTTTTGTGCTCAAGACTACTATTTCGTACTGTACTCAACAAAATTGGAATGAATTAACCTGAACAACTGAATCAAAATGAGGCTGGCATAATCTTTTAATTAAGAGTTTTTGGGATCAAAGGAATTTTCAGCAGCTGCACTCTATTGTGTTTCAATCTGCTGAAGTATAGTTGACTTATAGCTCTGGTTGATTTGCTGCTTAGAACCTAGTTGCATATTGTTGTAAGATATACCTGAATTCACTATATTATGTTTGTGTGTGATCCCATTTATTTTCTGACTCTGAATGTATGAAGATGTTTTTCGTCCTGTTTTGGGTGGTTTATAGTTTGCATTAGTGATGGGAATAGAAACAGCTAGAAAATTAGATGCATTTAAACTGATATTACAGATATAGCTGCCTTTGAATTAGGTTAGGTAATTTGGGAGGGGGAAAAAAAAAGACTTTAGGGGATGGTTTCTAGATATAAACAGGAACAGGTTATAGTAACTGAAAGCATCAATAGAGTGGCACAAATAAACTATTAAAATTTGGACTGACTTAAGTTACAATTAAATTGAAGTAATGGAAACTCCTTGTTAAAATTCCTTATTCCAGAAAAGGATTTTATTGGCAGAAGTTCAATATTTGTGCAGTTTTTCATATGGGTTTTCTGATTTCCTACTCTTACATCATGTTGTTTGATATGCTAGGAGCATATTTTTATGCTGTATTTGGTGCTGGTTTTTTTTCCAAATGTTATTAAAAGTTCTATTTTGGGTATTATATGTATAATTTACATATTAATTTGAACTCACTTGATGAACATGCTTTTCCATGGGCTTGGGCTACTTTATTGTGTTTAGTTTATTTATTGTTTTCGCAATACTGATTTTTTGATCACATGGTTTTTTCTTCAATTGCTAGAGATCATCTCAAGCAGAAAAAAGATCTGATAGGAGTTCTTTAAGGGGGAGAGTTCGTATGAGAACAGAATCTGGAACATGTAACGTATGTGCAGCACCTTGTTCATCATGTATGCATTTTAATCGAGCTATGTCATGCATGGAGCTAAAGACTGAGAATGAGTTTTCAGATGAAAACTCTAGGGTAAAGGGGGCTAGTCGGTGTTCTTTCAATGATGCTAAGGTGTTATCTCCTTTTAAGAATCGAGCACGCAGAAATTGGCACCATACAACAAGTGAAACAAGTAACTTGCTTAGTGCCAGCTCAAGCCATGATTCATTTTCTGAAAATGCAGAAAGTAAAGCAACAAGGGAAACTTTTGAGGCAACTGAAGGTGCTGAAATGTTTCCAAAGGTGTCATCAGGTGTGACTGTTGCCAAGAACAAGCTACATGCCAAACCACTTGCGTCAGATATGGATGAGGTGACAATATCCATCCATCATCAGCAAAAAGGGTTAGAATGTGTTGGTGATAGTGTTTCATGTATCAGTGGAGCTAATGATGCAAAACCAGTGGATGGTGATGTTAGTGATGATGTGGACAGGAAGACTATCTTACGCAGTGCAACTTATGTTACTAGCTCTATTCCAGAACCAGAAGGATGTTTAAATCAAGTCAACATTCAATTAAAGAGAGCTGACTGTGATCTTGGAAAAGAAGAAAGCTGTGGAAAATCTGGGTGTGTAGATATGTTAAAGAAAGAGATCTTACAGAATCAATTGGCAACTGAAGGTATACTACATAAATTTGGTAAAGAACTTTCAAATTTTGTTGTGCTTGCAGTTCACAAAATATTCTTGGTTGTATTTTTATTTTGTTAGTGGTAACTCATGCTTCTTTTTTCCCCTTTAACTGCAGATGCCATGGATTTGGATGTTGATTCTTGTACTCAGAATGTGGGTGCACATAATTCAGTTGCACGCAGTAGCAATGATGAAGCACATCCTAATGTGGAAAATTGTAGACCTGTTCTCAACAGAAGTAGTTCCTCAGGCTCAGGGAAAATCTATCCATGCGCAGAAACTGGAGTGGGCTTGGACACTGTAGAACAAGCACAATCGTCCGAGTCTATGAAATGCTTGGATGTAAATGAAAAAAATGAGAAGCTTAAGGCCTCTCCTGAGCTACCAGACACACGGGAGCCTCCTGTGCAATCTCATCTGAATGATGAGACTGATGATTCAGATATGGTGGAAGATGATGTACGCATCACCTCTCATTTTATTCTTTGTGTGTGTGTGTGTGTTTGTTTTCTTTCTTTCTTTCTTTTTTTTTTTCTTTTTCTTTTTAGGTGTTAGGAGATGATCTTTTATTATTTAGTTCCATTTGTTGTTCCTTTCAACTAATGCTTTCATGCTTACGAAACTATAATATCATGCCTTGGTACTTCCAAAGTGCGAGTTCTTTCAACTAATGCCAGCTTTGCTGGCACTTTTTTAATTCAAAGGCTGGCATTCATCTTATATTACTACATTTTGGCATCTTACAGTTTTTTGATTATTCTTTTCCAATTGTGTTCAGGTAAAAGTCTGTGATATCTGTGGTGATGCTGGTAGGGAGGAGAGTCTGGCTTTTTGCAGTAGGTGCAGTGATGGGGCTGAGCACACGTAAGTGCATTTACCTTGTTTCTTGTATGTTTAAATGATCGTCGATTGGAGGTGCATGTATTCATCTTTAGAGCAATGGTTAACGCCTATATACTGTTTTGTTTTCATTAGTTATTGCATGCAAGTAATGATGGATAAAGTTCCAGAAGGTGATTGGCTTTGTGAAGAATGTAAGATGAAGGAAGAAGCTGAAAACCAAAAGCACGATAAGTTTGAAGCAGAAGCAGGAGCTTTGAAAACATCATGCACTAATGGAAAAACTCAAAATACTGGAAATTCTGAGCAGTTTCCTAAGAGGGATGTCAAGCCACTAGATGTGGATGCTAATAGGTCTACCAAGGTTGCTGCAAATGCCCTTTCTTCTAAAAGACGTCCCGAAGGTCTAGAATTTGCTTCTCCAGCAAAAAGGCAAGCTCTTGAAGTTAGTGTGGGATCTCCTAAGCCATCGAATTCGAGCAAAAAGCCTGCACTGTCTAGGGAGACCTCATTTAAGAACCTGGAGAAGGGGAAAGTCAAACCCTTTCACATAATACCATCCTTGGGTGGTAACCTTGCTAATAATTCTCAAGGCAGTGCAAATTCACCAACTGCTTTTGCTCATAATTCACTGAAGACCCAACCACTCCTTCAGTCACCACGAGGTACGTACGCGTACAGATCCCTTTTCTCTGATAGCTTGTTTAACTTTCAAATGTAGAAGCACTGTATTCCCAGTCTGAATCTTTGGGCTTATTCAGGCACCCTTTTAAAATCAAATTCTTTCAACACGAACAACAAGCCTAAGATCAAATTGGTGGAAGAAAATGTTTCTCAGAAACATAAATTGGTTAGAGAGCGTGCTGCTGGTGACATAAAGAAGGAAGGAATTATAAAGACAGTTAGCAAGTCTTCATCATTCAGAACTGCTAGTCCTCATTCAAGTTCCACAGAGGCTAAAGCTAAAGTGCACTGTTCTAATTCCTCTCGCTCTGAGGATATCAAAGGATTGAAGCTTTCAAAAGAGCGTATGCTTGAAAGAAAGAGTTCCTTCAAATCTGATCGGTTTTTGGCTTCTTCACCAGCTGGATCTAATGCATCTACTTCAAAGACTGAACATAAAGTTTCTTCACGTGGGGAGCAGACGCCACTGCTTTCAGTTGTTAGCAAGAGTATTCAAAATGAAGTTAAATTGAATAATTCATCAAAAATCAATACTTTTCCAGCTAATAGAGGATTAGATACTTCAAATGTGCAGGGTATAACATAAATCCCTATCATCAAATAAAAGTATTTTGAAAATGTTAGCATTGTTGTTTGTTTAATCTTCTGTTTTGGTCTTATGTGCTTAGCTGGACGTGTTGATTTCAAAAGGCAGTCTTCAATTTTATCCCGTGGAGCTGGCTCTTTATCATTGAATGGAAATGTTGAGCAAAAGCCAAGTCTAGTTAGTTCGAAGGAAGAGCCTGTGATCAATCATGCTATGGATGGACAATATGGTAAGTCTGATGCAACTCAACGAGAAGCCTTACCTCAATCTCGGGAATCGTCCGTTCATGATAGGAAAGTTTTAGAACCGTCTTTCAGTCAGTCAAGGCAGAGTGCTGCAATTGGAGATAAAACCACCCGCTGCCACAAATGCAAAGAGTTAGGTCATGCCGCACAGTTTTGCCCGGTTAGTAATCTTCAATCTCCTAGTCATGAAGCATCTGTAGCACAAAGTTCAAGGGAGTTGAGGAAGAAAAGCACCAAGTTCATAGATGCAGTTGAAGCTGCACTTCAGAAAAGGCCAGTTACGTACAAAAGAAATAAAGTACCTGATCATTCTGATGATTTCTCTGTGTCTAGTACTGAGTTGAGCTGTGAAGGGGCATCTAAAGATCAGTTGTCAACTTCATCAAATTGCTTGAGGAATTTAAAATCCTCCGATGAGGTGTATGATGGAAAAGAGAGTCTGAAGAGCTCTACTGCTGATTCTATCAAGAGCATGAGTGGCAATATTGTTAAGTCACATACTTTGCACCCAACAGAAGCAGACTGTTTCCCAAAAGAAAGAGAATCAGATGCTACTGTGCCTTTGGATGGAAACAATTTGAAGCATTGTTTGAGCGATACGGCCAACCTAGCATCACCACTTGTTCCTTTAAGACTGTTTTCTATTCCAGACCATAATTACATATGGCAGTATGTACTTTTGTCTCTTTCTCTCTCTCTCTCTCTTTTGAATTCTTTTTTATCTTCTGTATTAGTGTTAATACATATTGTCAGGTAACTACGAGTTCCTTATGCTTGGTGTTTTTGAGAAAATTTTTGGTAGAAGTTTTTTATTTTTATTTTTTGGGAATCACTTACATTTTTTTTTCCTTAAAAAATTAAAATTTGTTTCAGATATCTCAATTACGTGGGCACTGTAGAGTGGATAAGTTGTATTTATTTATGCATTTAGTTTACTGAATTAGCAATATCCTTATTTCTGAAAACAAAAATTAGAACCATCATAATATGCTAATTTGGGAAATTATCTCTGAAGATCACCTATTTGATCTCTTTGATGCAATGAGTATTATCTTCTTTGTTTTTTTTTTTTTTTTTTTGTTGTTTTAATTCCTGCCAAAGTTAATATCTGTATTAGATCTTTATGTTTGAGTTTTAGATTTCCTGATACATTGGCTTTTTCATTTCCATCCAGAGGTGGTTTTCATGTGAAAAGAAGAGGACGACCTGTGGACCTCTGTGATGGGATTCAAGGACACTTATCAACTTGTGCATCACCTAAAGTTCCTGAAGTGGTGAGCAAGTTTTCTCAGAGAATCATGTTGGAAGAAGTAGCTCGCTTGAGTACATGGCCAGTGCAGTTTCAGAACTGTGCAACAGAAGATAATATTGCACTCTATTTCTTTGCAAAAGATCATGAGAGGTTTTCTATTATCCCTCTATCTCTCACAATTTTTTTGTCTAATATTCTTTTCACACTGACGCTTGTTTGCATTTAATATCAAAATGTGTCACAGCTACGCAAGAAGCTACAAGAGCTTGTTGGAAAACATGATTAAGAATGACTTGGCATTGAAAGGGAACTTCGACGGAGTTGAGCTTCTTATATTCCCATCCAATGTTTTGCCCGAGAAATCACAGCGTAAGAAATGACTAGTGATAATCAAAATTTGATAGCTGGCTGAGAATTACTTTCAATTTTTGTTTGGTTTATTTTATTGTCTTCAATAAAATAAATATTTTTCATTATATATATATATATATATATATATATATATATATATTTTTTTTTTTTTTTTCATAAATGACTGCTGAATTACGAATTTCATTGGAGTCATCACCTTCCACTCAATTAGTTATTCTTTTGTTTTTTGGATACCTGGTTGTGCTAAATTGATGGACTGTCATTTGCAGGTTGGAACATGTTATTTTTTCTTTGGGGTGTGTTTAGAGGAAGGAAGACATGTGCTTCTGATCACTTCTCTTGGAATCAGAAGAAACTTTCTGGAGCTGATTTAAATGCTTCAGCTTTGGAACCAGAGTTGCTTGGCCCAGTTGATTCTGTCTCTCAAGAAGGTTGTTCTTCTATAAACGTTGATAAGCTGCACGCTTTTGACCAATCGCAAGGTACTGAAACAGCAATTAAATCCAATGCTTCAGTACATTTGCCGATTTCATCATATTCAGGAAGAGTGGATCTCAATTGTTGTTTGGAAGAATGTTCTATTGATGATAAAGATCCATTTACACGATCCAGTTTAAGTGCGGATGGTAATGCTCTTGATTCCAATTCCATGTTAAAGGCCTCAAGGATTCAAGCACATGCTAGTCAAGAAGTTCACAAGGTAAACTCTTATTTCCCTTAAAGTAGTGTATGGTTTTACCTTTGCAAGAGAAGGGGTGGATTTCTTTATTTATTGTCATTGCTTTAGTTGATATTTGCTTTATCGATGACCTTTTGTTTCATGATCATAGATTCAGAATTTGTAGCTTTTTCTATTGAAACATTCTGGATTTGAAACATAGACGTTAATCGAGCAATAATTCATAGAAAAGCATCAACATTGCAAAGATTCTTTCCCTTTTTTAGTTGAATTTGTAACATATTTTAACCCTGTAAAAGCTCCTAGGTGAGGGAAAACATCCATGTTATTCTTTATACTTGACAGTCTGGACTGATGGAAAATTCCAATATTAGGGCAGGTATGAAGTTACCTTGTAAAACCTGAAGCACTAGAACCAGAGCTCTTTACCTCAACAAGAATTTACCTAAAAGATGAATAATACTACCATTTGAGATTGAGGGGACAAAAGCAGGTTTGATGCTTCCATAAAAGTGTTAGCTTTTTGGTGATAGAGCTTATTATACAATTAATTACTAATATTGTATCTTTTCAAAAATAAATAAATAACACGAGTACTTGTTCAATCACAATGTTGTCAAGGTGCCGCTTAGGCGTTCAGGCCCTCTTAACGCCTAGGCCCCGAGAGGGCTTCTTTAAAAAATAAGAGTGCTTTTAATTAATTAATTATATTTTTAATTTTAACTTAAATCTAATAACTTCGTTCTCAAATCTCTCAAAGTCAAACGATGATCATCTTTGAGACTTTGACGATCATCTTCGACACTCCGGCGGGCAACTCTGACTTCTTCTTCGATGAGTGACTTTGATGACTCTGTCTATCTCATTGTGCGTCTCTCTCCCTATCTCTTTGTTCTCTTTTGCGTCTCTCCCGCTCTCTCTGCTCCGCCTCTCTTTTTGCATCTCTCCCCCTCTCTCTTTCTACATCCCCCCTTCTCTCTCTCTTTGCTTTCTTCTTCTCTCTCTATCTACGTCTGTCTTCTCTCTCTCTATTTACGTCTGTCTTCTCTCTCTCTATCTACGTCTCTTCTCTCTCTCTTTTTGCGTCTCTCATTCTCTCTCTACTTCTCTCCTCTCTCTCTCAATTAGCTCTTTTTTTTGTAATGTTATGAATATGAAGTATGTGAACTTATGATAATCATGAGTTTATCATTACGTATTATCTAATATGTCGTTATTTGTAATTTTATAATTTATATATCATTAATTTATTAAATGTAACTTGTAAATAAATAAAATTATAAAAAATATTAAACAAGTCTTCAGGACAATGTATGTATGTATGTATATATATATATATATATATATATATATATTGAGTGAGAGACTAATAAATAAATAAATAATTCTTTAAGAACCTTTAAATAGTTATTTTGAGGACCTCCTAGGCCTCGCTTAGGCCTCGCCTTATAGAGGCTTATTGGCTTAAACCGCTTTGACAACATTGTTCAATCATCAATGAAAATTGGATTGTACTTGTATTTTATTCATTTTGTAGAAAATTTCAACTGTAAATATAAACTTGGTAAATTCAAAGCATCAAATTTGTAATTTTTTAAGAGTTGTATCTTTGAACCTTACAATGGTCAATTTAACCATTTGTTGGAGTCTTCAATATCTTGACATTTTTAATATTTGACATATTTAGAAAAAGTTGACCTAATCGAGTATATGAAAGGATGTTTAGCTTGTGGTCTGGAAACTATTCTTTGTGTTAAAAAAAATGAAGGCATGCATTAAAGCAAGAATATATTTGTCTGGCTCAATTCTAAAAACATATTTTAGGAGTTGGAATTAATCCAAACAAATGATTTTGAAATTGACTAAGAATCATTTTTTGGTGTAATTTATTTGGTTTTTGCTGAAATAACTATGAATCTTGTTTTTAGGTATGGTGGCTTACCAAAAGAATGTGCATTTTTAGAAATTGAAATCACTACAGTATAACTCAAAATTGTTGATTATATACTAGTTTTTAAGAAAAAAGAATCAGATCAAACCAAGCGGACCTTTTTGGTTTTTTTTTTTTTTTTTTAAGAAATTGATTTGTTATGTAAGTAGATTTTTAGTGTGTCAACAGTTTGTTGTTTCTATTGTTTCTGCAAGTTCTGCAAGATATATGAAGTTATTTAGACCTCATATACTTTATAAATCTTAGTTTAATTGAGGAAAAGGACTTCTTGAGATTTTATTTCCTTTGTTACTCTAATGTCATCAAACAGAGGTTTGCCTTATCAAATTGGATCAACATATGCCAGTTGTTAATGGCTATGCTACAACCTAATAATTTCAAGTTGAATTTTTTTGTTAGTTCTTGTCAACCCCATCTTTTTTTTTTTTTTCCTGTTGTAGTTCAATATTAAGACAATGACTGATACATTTCTTGGTGAGGGTCCCTTACTAAGTGGCTAGTCGCATAATTTCACCGGGTAAATATTTAGTGCATACAGTTTTGTTGTAAATTTTTAAATGCGTTATGATGTGAAGCTTATGCTATGTTTTTTCAATTGAAATACTGTCATTAATGGATCTCTCCATTGAATATGATAGGCTATTGCTAAAATGATTCATGGATGTCACTTATTTAATTTCATTTTGCTTTATGTTCCACATAAGCACTTGCAACTTTGCGAAATTCTACTTTGCCGCCAACCTGGGCCCCCCCCCCCCCCCCCCCCCCCCCCCCCCTCCTCCTCTTCCTCCTCCTCCTCTTCTTCTTCTTCTTCTTCTTCTTCTTCTTCTTCTTCTTCTTCTCTCTCTCTCTCTCTCTCTCTCTCTCTCTCTCTCTCTCTCTCCTGCTCTTATTCTCTTCTTTTCTCCCCCACCAAGTAATATTTTCAAGGCAAAGGGGTTGTTTCTTTTTTTTTTTTGTTCCTTTCTACTACACATAGTGGTCTCTATGTTATACTCACTGTGAAAGCTTCATTGCTACTTCTTTGTCCCTTTGTTGCTTTTTGTTCATTTTGATTACTGTTAAAATATCTTTAAATTCTATGCATTTCCAAACTTAAAATTCGTGAATTTTCTGGCCATTTGTAAGCATGTAGTTCTGTACTTTGTACATTCTTAATTTAACCTTTCAATCTGTAGGAAGAACATTTTGATCATCTGGTCAAAGAACATTCTCAAACAATGGTGACACAAGAGGTTAGCTTTAAAGACACATCTTTTGGATCTTTGAAGGTTCTTGCAGCTGGTGTTTCTGTTGCTCAGCATGCAGATGCTAATATCCTGGGGGTCAAGGCTGAAGACAAGCCACAGGAGAAAATTGAGAACAGAAGATATCAAGTGAAACATGAAATAAAATTGAAGGAAGAGCCGCACACATCAGATGCTAAAATAACTGCAAAAAGTCTCCTACCAAGTGACTCAATGGAGAAAGATTGTTGTAGTGGAAGTTTCAAGTATACACGGAAACGACCATATTCAGCTTCACTGGGGATGGCTGTGGAAGCTTTTTGTGAAACATCTACTAGCGCAAGTGAGGAAATGCCATTTCAAGCAATGGAGGATTGCATAATGGTTAGTGATGATGATGAATGCAAAAGGGTGAAAAGGTGTAGTAGTGAAATAAATGTTAGTGACAGTTCTAAAGATGAGAATGCTTTCCTTAGTCAGATGCACAACCTGGTAACTAACTTCCCCATCAAGGATCAGAAACTTGATGTGGTTCATGGAGGTACGATGGTTCCTGGGAGTTCAGGAACTGCTGAGAGGTACTTCTTTCCTGTGGACTTGTCTCCAATGAATGATAATAAACCTAGAGGGAATCAAATACCAGTGCACATACTTTCCTCAGACGATGAGGATCAACTGGAACCTGAAGCACCGAACCTTGACCTTGCTTTAGGTGGTGCAGAAAGGAGACCACCCAAGAAGCAGGTGGTTTTGCCTCTATTCTCTGGTTTAGAAGACAGGAAGATAGACCTTGGAAAGCGTCCAGATTCTCCAGAATCGAACAGGGAGGATGGTTTGCTGGCTTCGCTTTCTCTCTCGCTTGCTTTTCCTTTCCCCGACAAGGAACAACAACAGCATGTAAAGCCTGTTTCAAAACCACCGGAGCAGCTCTTGCCGGACAGCAGTAGGCATGGTGTGGATACATCACTCTTGCTCTTTGGAGGCTTCCCAAATACTTAGGGACGATATGGTTGGATGCACGCTATCTGTAAATTATGGCCTCACTGCTGTCTAGTTATATATAGAGTCATCAAGGATGATCGATCTGCTAAAGGTTGCGATTGCCCATCGCCCATCTGTTCATAACCAATACAAAATCTTTTATAGTTTTCCCCCATTTTCCAGCTTTTTTTGGTTCTTTATCTGCATTTCCTTTCTGGGTGCGCATAGTTTGCGGCTGTTTGTGTATATAAAGAGAATGAAAGCGGCTGCAGTATCTTAAAAATCTCATTTGGGGGTGAGGACAGAGACTCTCGAAGTGGATTTGTTTGTAAGTCATAGGGATATATGTCCTTTATTTTTCTAGTCTCTCGTTTTTCATAATCCTTCAGCTTTGAAGTTCTGATGAAACTGCTTGTGACCAGGCTATCTGATAGAAGGAGCATCATGGATGGGGTTCAATATTTGTATAGGCCAGCCAACCAGCTGGCAGGGTTCACTGCTGGTTCATTCTGCCATGAGTTCCTCTTATCAGTGCAATTGTAGCCAGCTCCAGGTTTGGCTGACTCTTGTGTTTTTACCCATTTGTTGGAACATTTAGGTAAACCACAGGGACATGATGAAGAACCCCCCTGGTTAGCTGATAGAATCGTAGGATATGTTATATAAAATGTGAAACAAAGTAGCATTATGTGGATCTCTCTGGCTTATGTGAGTGTAGTATCTTAGATGCCAGTAGTGACTTGTAGGGTAAAAAAACCATTAAATGGGTCTTTGCTGTTGAGGAAACCCCCCGTCAAAGCCAAATCTTGATCAAATTATAATAAATGTGATCCATCTTCATGCCATTCTTTTCTACATTTCAGCTTGATTAGCTTGAAAGCGACATGAGGGTCGTATAAAAAAAGCATATAATGAAATGCCCAACAAAAAATAAGCATTATTTAGGCGAAAAATGAGAACGTAGTTACCAACATTTTTCATTTTTTAATACAAATGATGGCTAAGTTCTGTGTATATGGTTCAATGCATTGCCTTGTTTACAAATACGAAGGAAAAAAAAAAAAAATTCAGCAGAACAAAAAAAAAAGCAAACAGCAAAGAATTCTTAAGGCCATCTTTCTTTTAGTTATTTTTGAAAATATGGTACGTGGACTGCCATTACAACTTACAAATATTTAAGGCGTTCTTTGTTCAATAAGTGGTGGTAGGAGGTGATTGGAGTGAGTACTCTGAGAAAGTGAATCGAGTGGCTTCTTGCCTCTTTTATGGGTGGCTTTGAAAATGGTTATTTTATTATTTTATTATTTTAATTATGTTTATTATTTTTATTGTTTGGGCCTTTGGTGCGTGTGGCCATTAAGCGAGCAAGTTCAATTGATTGCCTTAAAGAGCAAAAGCAACTTGCAAATAACAAGTGTTTCTTCTTTGCCTCCTGTAAACGATTATAATTGGCTCGAGGAAATAGCTTTTGGTTTGACTTGGAAAATGTATTTTAGATAGTAGGGTTGATTCTCCTAGAAAGTAAGAAATGCACCCGAGCGGTCCGGTCAATTAAAAATTAAACCAAAAACAAGAGGTTGACCAAAAAGTCTAGCTTTTCAAAAAGTTTCACGGCAAAAGTCAGATTTCTTCTTTGTTTTTAAAGAAAAGAAAATTATTCATGAACATATCTTGAAAGAACATCAAAAGAAGATACTTTCCAAGATCATAACATAATGATATATTAGAGTTTATAATAAGTTAAGATCTTAAAGCTAAACTATGCTAACTTATTAAAATAATCTTACTTGTATACATTAAAAGGAGGAAATTTTTAATCGTAGTGGGCCTTTTACCCTCTTTCTAGTGACTCTGTAAGAAAAGTCGGTTTTACATCTGTAATATAAATAGGGTGAAATAAATATCAGAGATTGAGAATTAGAATATTTATTCTTCTTTTCTTTGTTAGGTGCCCAGGATATCATTGATAGAAGAGGAGGAAGAACAATGAGAGCAAAGTTGAGAAGATGGTGAAGGTGGTCGTGTTTTTGTCGCTTGGCAGAGGTCACTTTTAATAAAGCTAAATCAAGAAGGCAAGAAGCTTGTCAATCAATGACAAAAACTGAAAACTTTTCTGGTTCGTTTAGATCTAGTTGTTTTTGGTTTAGTTGTAGTTGTGTTATGCACGTATCTACCCTAGGATGGCTAGCAACAATCTTGAAAAACTTGCTGTTTCCAAGCCTATTGAGCTACATTATTATCAAACTAAAGTATGTGGCTTCCTGAAGCATACTGAGAAAGAATTTACCAATTGGCTTCACATGTTTGTCGGCAAGAACATCTCCTACCGGCAAGTTATGATGATTGGGGACTTTTTAGTAGAATAATTAATTGGTTTTGTTTAGAATACACGGATTTTACATTTTCTTCCCCTACTCTTCAATTCAAACATGGCAAACATAGCTTTAATTATCACAAGAGTTAGGCATGAAGATAAATATTTAACAAGATAATAACAAATATTGCTAAAAAAAGTTATTACCATGTACTAATGAAAATTTTGATAACATATGGAAAATGTTATCTTTTCAAAATTCATTACATATAATTTTGTCTTTATAAAAATAATATTTAATAATCAAACTTCTTTTAATATTTATGTTTTAACATTAAAATAAGATAAATATTAAGATTCAATACTACTTGACCATTTAGGAGGAGCTGCTAGTACTTATTTTTACCTTATCTTAATACTCTTTAGTATTTAAAGTCATCATTTATACTAATCATGCATTCATGCTATGTTATGACCCCTTTTAATTAAAAAAA
>JAJIYU010011660.1:0-15135 GCA_030144865.1 Tinospora cordifolia
TTTTTCCTATTTTCACGTACCGTATCACGCTGATTAGCTGGTACGTTCTCACCTGGATCAACAAACCCATTTTCTACAATATCCAATAATTCCTGATATTCAGAAAGGGTCTTCATCTGCTTGTTCCATCGATCATACTTTTTGCCATCAAAAGTGGGAAGCGATGGTTGATGAGAATTGCTATTAAAAGCCATAATTTTCCTCTCCCTTTTTTTTTAATACGCTCCAACTCCTTTTTTTTACAACTGATCTATCTTTTTTTTTCAATACACCCTTTTTTTTAATTCACCTCTCCTTTTTTTTTCTCGGCTCACTCTTTTTTTTTTTTTGGCTCACCTTCTCGGCTCTCTTACCTTTTTTTTTTCTCGGCCGATTTCTTCTTTCTTTCCTTTTCTCTGCGTCTCGATCGATCCAGAAGCAGCAAAGAATTTTTTTTGTTTTTCTGGCCGGTCTTCTTCTTTCTTCGTTCTTCTCTGCGTTTCGATCGAGCAACAGCAACGCAGCTTGCAGCAACGATGTCACGATCAAGGGAGCAGCAGGTGAAACCAGATGATCAGCGACTGCAATAACGATGGCTGGTGGAACCGACGGTGATGAGCAGCAATAGCAGCAGAGAATCAACGAGCAGTAGGAATGCTTTGTTTTTCTGGTGTGCAGCAGCACAGAACACAACGGCTGGCTGGTTTCAGGACGGCGAGCAACACAGAAGCAGGGCTTTGAACCAGCGGTTAGCACGGCAGAGAAACGGTAGCAGGATCGTTTTTCTTCTTTTTTTATTTTTATTTGCAGCAACAACAACGAAGCAAACAACACTGAAACTGGCTGCGACAGAGTGAACAACGAACAGAGCAAAACTTTGCGCATCGTCAACAACAAATAGAATTCTCTGTTACACACCACCAATGGTAGTGTTACCTCTCTACAACGTGGATCTTTTGCTCTGATACCACTGTTGAAATAAAGCCTCTACTCAAACTTTATTACTTTCTGCTAAACTGAATTGAATTAATTACAAGTTAAACCCATAGGGTCTTTATAGACTCAATTAGACACGTTTCCTAAACTCTGTAGAATTCTAAACTATGTGGTAATCTCAATCACAGATTACCTAATTTGTTTTTATCCAATATCTAATTGGATCTTATCCTAAATCATTATCTAATTGGACCTTATCCCAAATCATCAGATTGACTCAATCTGATATTCTAGATCTAGATCAGATAATCTAGATTACAATATAATTCTAGTACCACTTAGAATTCTATCATGCACCTAGTTTTGGAATAAAGACAAGGGTAATATGGTAATAACGCCAAGAGAGTTTTATGCATAAAAGGACTTGGTACGTAATCAAGAAAGGGGTGTAGTTCTCTTGTGAGTTGTGAAGGGAAGGAAGGAGATGGCTCTCACTCAGAAAACTTCTCTCGTTTCACTACTATTCTTATGCTTGCTCTTCTTGGGATCAGGTGCTTATTTCTACGATTCTTCTACTTCTTTCAATTCTTCTCATTCTATACATACTCATTTATTTATGGAACTGATCATGATATTAATTTATAACGTTTTATTAATTAAATTGAATCGATTTAATTAGTTAATTTTTACATTCATTTATTTACATATATATATATACCAATGTTGATTGTGGAGGATATTAATTAGCATGAGGATTCAGAAATGACAGGGGTGAGAAAAGTGGAAGGGAGGATGTGCGAATCCCCTAGCCTAAAGTTTAGTGGACTTTGCTTTAGTAGCACAAACTGCGCTAGTGTTTGCAAGACCGAGCATTTCCCTAATGGCTATTGCAGCGGCTTCCGCAGGAGATGCATGTGTAGCAAGCCTTGCCTGGTTGCTTAACCGATACTAGGACGCGAATATATGTTACTAGTACTTTATTGCAATTACTACTAGCAATATTTGCTCCAACGGCAATACTAAGGAAGAATAAGAAGAATAAATAAATAAATAAATAATCATTGTCATTCTAAATCCACCACCTTGTCCACTTGCATTTGGCACACACTTTGGGTGTTCTCTCATGTTGTTCTCCTACACTTAATAATATTTCTTGTATTCCACATGCTCTTATCATACTTTCTTCTTTTTCTTCTTCTTTGAGTTGTGGGTTCAATAATGCTATTTTAGTTTTGTGGTTGGGTTGTAATAACTAATAATATGCTAGTGGCAACTAATGCTTAAATGAATTTCAAGGGTAAAAGTTAAACATATTGAACCTGCTTAAATTAAATTTGACACAAATCGATGAAAGTTAACTTTGAAGTGGTAGTTATATCTTGAGCAATTACCATACAAATGAAGTTCCACGAATATGAAAAAATTTACATTAACAATGGCACAAATGTAGGAGAGAATGGGAAAAATATTACTACCAAAGTAACCACATTGCTCAATTTAAAGAAATAAATTAAAACAGCCAAATATCATATTAGTTCACAAATTTTACAAAGAAACAAGAAAGTTATCTTTTGCCCAATTAAAGATTGCAAGCTGGTGGCAACATTGAAGAGTGTAGAAAATTGTTGTCCTCTTGCAAAGAAAATGTCAACTTTTGCGGAATTTCTTGCTAATTAATGTTTTATGCTACAAAAAAGAAAAAGAAAATTATAGTCTCTCATGTTGGCAAGATGAATTGAAATCGTAGGCACAAAATTAAGATTAGGGGGAAACAATGTTCACAAATACAAAATTTAAATGTAAGGACATTGTTTGAATTTGATAGACACTCACATCCCAATTTGGTAGCCTAAGTGAGTTGCACTCCATTATGGTGCTCTTGATTAGGCTCAAAAAATTGGGGTGTGATAGAATCCTTCAATGAAATATATCTAAGGGATAAATTGGTTGCCAAAAAAAAAATAGTCATTTTATTGACACTCATAACAAATGCAATCTTGTCAATTGTAAAACCTTCTATGGAGTAGACAAGCATTAGAACTTGCAAATATTTATTCGCTATGCCAATTTCTCAATATCCTCATAATTTTCTCATCAATGTCATCCATTATTTCATCAACTAACACTTTTTAAGTTATTCTGTAAGATCAAGATCAAGATATTATAACATTTTGGATTGAATTTATTATATTGATTATCGATGTGGAGTCCCAATATTTATTGATATATTTCTTTTATAACAACTAGTTTGCAACGACTAGTCTTACAATGACTAGTTTTGTAATAACCAATTTGTTACGACTAATTTTATAAGGGTTAGTTTGCAACAGTTAATTTAGCAACGACTTGTTTTATTATTTTTATCTCAATTTTTTAAAATAAATTGCATAAATTTACATATTAAATTTGACACAAATTGACAACTATATATTAAATTAAAATATTATTATAGACATTCATTAACTTTAATATTACATTACATTAAAAAAAATGGCGAAAACATTGTACCAAAATTAAGTTAGAAAATATTTTATTTTGCTCTTAGAATTAAAACATATGCTCATATATTTTGAGTGGTTTCTCTGTCATGTCTATAGTATCTATAAAACACTAAAAGATTTTCAAAAGTTTAAAATAAAAATATATAGTCATAATTAGGGTCACTGAATCATAAAACACATTAAATGATAGATAAACCCCTCAAAAATGAAAATTCAAAGCTTTCAAGGCAGAAAAATCTCACAGTGAAGTTTCCTAAGAAGTTTCACGAGTTATAGTAAAAAATCAACTCCATGGGTAAACTCATAACTTTTCTACCTAGGTATAAAATGATCAATTTGTAACAAAAACGAACTGAAGAGCAATAATGTATGAAACAGTAAATGGTTTTAAGTGCAAAAAGTTATTTGGATCAACTACATGTGGCCTAATCGGCACAGTAGTCTAGCAAGTCCACTCCACCAGTCAAACTTATTGTGTTAAGTCTTACCATCCAATCATTTATAGTATTCAAAGTGCATTAATAAGAAGATAAGCAAAACAATGTAATAACAACAGCAGAAGTCTTTAAGATTATTTACATTAATAGAGTCCAATTCATACATTTTTTAAAACTTGTACATATTCATTTGTAATACCAAAATAACAAAACAACAAAAACAATCTACGGTGAACTATGCTGGAAAGATCACGCGTCATCATACCTTTTCCCTTATCTACACCAGACAAACTTGAAATGTTAAGAGTAGTGAGCTTGATATTTACATAAGCCTCGTGGGTAACAAGTTTATATTATCTACTTAAGTCTATTCTACATGCAATGCAACAGACAATGTCATTTATTTGAAAAAAAACCTTTCACATGTGTTAATTATGAAAAGTGAATAGTATGCAATAATAACCATCAACATATATAAAAATGCAATAGCCTAATATGCCATTAATTATGCCATGTTCTAAGAGTCCAATATCTGAATTCGATACCCTTCTATCAATTTAAGGATTCTTTGGTCATATTGTTATTTTTAGATGGACATGACCGTCGTCTAGGTGATACTGATGTATCGATGATCGTAGCCCATCGACTAGGTGGTACAGTCGCCACCTACGAACCAGTAGAGTGTGTCATGCACTACTCCAATTATATTCATAGAGTGTACCAATGTACCACTCTTATCTCAAGATTATCACAATCCAATGTCCGTACCTTGGAACTTCTCGTCCTTTAGCTAGGCTGGTACATTTGAAGATATATCGATCAATCCCATCTCATGACCATCGCGATCGAATGTCCACACCTTGGAACCTCTCATCCTTATGCCAACTCGGCACATCTAAAGACCCATTGATCAATCCTATTTCAATGCAATATGCAATGTATGTAACAACAACTTATACAACAATAATAAATAGAATAAAAGGTTAAGTACATAAATCAAATTACTATTCACAAACTAACTTGACTTCCAACGTTCTCCTAATCGCCATGTTGGGACTCCTTCTCTAGGGTGAAGGGCGAACCGACCGGCACAATGTCCCAACAAACCCACTCGCAAGTAGAGCTTGCCAAAACACTGTTAAGCCTCATTCAAACCTCATAACAATATCAACAGAGTAATCACAAGAAATGTTCAAGTAACTAAACAAATAATTACAGTATAAATTTAAGACAAACTAAAGTTTATTATATATAGTCCCTTAAATGTAGCAATAGCAAAAGTCTTTAAGTTAAAATATTTACAATGGTTTTCTTACCTCCTTTACATCATATTAACTCTCAAAATAATGAACTATGTAGAGAACCTACCAAGATATCCTGAGAAAGTCGTTCTACGCTATAACCACCTTCTTCCCTTTGTCCATAGTAGAAGAACCTAAAATAGTAGAGTAGTGAGCCAATTTATTCACAACGGCTCAGTAAGTAATGTAGTCTGACTTATAACTTAAAACATAAATTCAATAAAACAAAGTTATTATGCATGAACAAACAATGTTGTGCGACTGAATGCAATAGTTAATGAATTTTAAATATATAATACAATCCTACACCTTTTATTATGAAACTGGTTTTAATGATGAAAACACATGTCAATGCTCTCAATAACCTCCAAGACCATAATAAATCTACTCGAGTGGGCTTATCAGACAGTTAGGCGTATTCTCATATAACATAATAAGGATTCGCCAGCACATACCTCATATATGGCTGCCTCAAATCCTTAGTAAGTGGGCCAATTAAAGACCCGCATAGAATGTACCTCCAGGCAATATGCAATCCATGTAACATCCAATTATGCAATGCATGTAAGTGGGCCAATACAATATGCAATGCATGTAACATCCAATTGTGGAACAACAATAAGTAGAATAAAAGATTAAGTAAAGAAATCAAATTACTACTCACAAATTAATTCAACAGCCGACATTCTCCAATCATCGGTCGCATCTCCCAATATTGAGCCAATTACCAAAAGCTCACACTATTAACATGTGTTTTACTTTTGGTATACAATAAACAACCTCTTCACAATTTTGGCGTACAATATATCAACTAAGAAAAATTAATTATTTCATATGTTACACATTTTTTTAATGTGAAATATTTCATAATGCCATACAACATTATATATATATATATGTAATACCCTGAAAGTCTATGAGACCTCCACGGCGTTAATGAACGGTTAAAGTGGAATAACCAACTTCATAAAAGAAAAAAATAGCCAACAATACTCAAAAACCATGTATTATAAGTGTAAGAGTGATACCAATCCAAGAAGCATGAGAAATGGCGAAGAAAAAAACACTAAAACACCAAAATTTCATTTTGGTGATCACGGTAATTGGATTAGTGGCCGCGGTACATTCTTGACAAACCTAGAAAACAAAGAAAAATACATCATTTTGGTGACCGCGGTCAGTCTTATAGTGACCGTGGTCATTGCAGGAGAAACCCAGAAACGAAATAGGGAAGTTCATTCTAGTGACCACGGCCGGTGTTTGAGCGACTGCGGTAATTACGCGAAAAACCTAGAAATGAATAATGTGCACCAGTCTGTCCACCATGGTAAATTACACAATGACTGCAGTAATTGCACAGTGACCGCGGTAATTCGTTGATTTCTATATAAATGAAAATGCGCAGAAAACCCTAGATCTGGATTTTTCTGCCGCAAATCACTGATTTCTCTCTCAAGCTCTCACCAAACTTTCTCACCTCATTTCTTAAGTGTTCCTTGAGTTATAAGGGTGGTTTGAGCTCCTTCAAACCATTCTTTACCATTTTCAAGCTCAAATCCGCCAAGAGCAACATCAACAAGGGTGGATTCGGGTTGAGGCACGTTTGGAAAAGATTTTGTGCTAAGGTAAATCTCGAAACCTTCTTAAGATCTTATTTTCTTAGCTCCTTAAACACTTTTCTCAAAGGTAATCCGTTTTTCCTTGAGTTAATGCGTGTTTTAAACTTAATGACCAAGTGTTGAGGTGCTAAGCACATGTCGCTGACCCCGGTGGTAATGCGACATGCACCAGTGTTCCCTTGTTTTGTTCTGATTTTGGCGCATTTGAAATACATGTGCCAAAAACATAAACCTTAGGGTTTTGGTTATGCCATGTATGCCTAAGACTCACTCACATATTTTCATTGTAAAAAAAAAAAACCCTATAGATTGATAATCTGAGGCGTGCACGGTGAGGAACAAGGAGCAAGATTGAGGAGTACTAAAAGGTGGGTGTGATTTTCTCACTCCCTAGCCTTATCCAAATTTTGAATGCATAACACAATGTTTTGTTTAGCTTAAGATATGTTTAGAAGCATGCTAGGACTTGCTTGACTGACTTTGTTTGGGGCTTGACTTGGTGTGTGTCCTTGATGCATGGTGGTTTGAGTCATAACATGCTAGATAGAGATTTTTATGAGTTGATCTCCATGAATGGTTGAAGACATCTATTTTGTTTTACTTTAAATGTTACATTGATGATCACATATGACTTGGAATGACATGTATGACTAAAGAACATTAAATTAAGATTAATGAATCCATGTATTGGCACGGTGACCGGCCTTAGGGTGTCATCGTGGGTGTCCCTACCCGAGCTAACTGCAACAGATGATTGTGTCTTCGGACGGAGAGTCACTCTGAACTTCCATCCTTAGATTGTGGTCCCGAAGGTAACCGGCCCTCGGGCGTTACCCCCGGATTCGCTCCCAGACCACACAGGAAATACCGAGGGTTATAGACTCTTTCAGTCTTAGATGATAACAAAACATGAAATTGTGTGAAACGCCTAATGTAATGAAAGCAATTGCATGTTTTGTATTCTGGTTTATATAATGCTAGTGATGTATAAGAATGATCCACTAGGCCCTCGAGCTCACTCCACTTTTCTATTACAAGTGATCATTGACACCGTAGGAGTAGGCCAGTATGCAGGCTGTCATTTTGGTTAGTGACATCGCTGGGAGGTTGTCATTGTTTTCAGTTTTCTTGAGTTTACCATTATATCATTTTGTTGTAAATAATACTTTAGTGTTTAAATTGAAGTGGACATGTGCCCTTTTTTATCTTTGAACTGTTTCATATGTAAATTAAATATTTTGTAACCTAGGCCCATTGGGCCATGTTTTGTCTTCATACTATGTTTTGAAAATGGATCTGAAATGTTATTCCGCTGCAAGTACACTTGGTCAAATATGAATTCACTGTAGATTTATGAATGAATTGAATTCCACTGCATGCATTTTTAATGAATATCACATCTACTGAAAGAAACAATTATTTGGTGGTCATTGTATATTTTAGGTTTTAACTTCGTAGCCTATTTAAAAGAAAGGTATGAAATATGAGATTGAATGAGAAAGGAAATCGAACCACGTGGCCTCTAGCTCTCGACGAACGACCAAATGACCCGGCATCTCCCGCTGAGTGAACGAATGGGCGCGTGCTGTCTCCGCGTGTGGCCTCGCGACCAATCGTCGCAGCAGAGACAGAGACGGATACTGGGAGCTGAGGTGTCACAATATATATATATATATATATATATATATATATATATATGTAATTTTTCTCAGATTGCATAAATACAAATTTAACTCATCAATCAATTTCCAAAAGTTTTACTTTTGGAGTCATTAAATCTAGAATTTTATTCTTGACATTTTTGCGCGCCTTAATCAAAATTCCATTATCAATACATATACCTCTTATATGTCAGCTTTCAATTACTATATAAATTCTTAGAGTATACAAGGATACAAATGAATTATATACCTATTTTCTATTCGATGAATTATACATATATATATATATATATATATATTGTGTAATTTTACTCTAAGTAAAAATATATCCTATTTTTTGGTCACATAATAGACTATCACTTTTACTAAAAATTATAATAGAAAAACTAAAATTTACGACTTTTCTATTTATTTTGCATTGAAAAGAGGTAGAAATAGGCAGTTTTTTCTTCCCTCTTTTCTTTTTTCTTCCTTTTCTTTTCTCTTTCTATTTCATTCTCTCTGGATTTCCTCCTCTGCCAGTTTTTGAATTAAAAATGAGAGAGTGAATGAAAAGTGTAAGAATGTCCTATATATACACTTTAATATCATGGCTTATCCCAATTTTTCTTCTTTTTTATTTTTTATTTAATCCTCAAAATATGGCTTTATCCTCAAAATGAGCCATGTAAAAAAAAATCTAACGGAAAATCTAATAGACATTCCAACGAAAAATCTAATAGAATTTACCATTAAAAAATTTAATTCATTTTTTTATTTCTTCATAGTTCCACCATTAATAATTCATTTACATTTAATTTAGTTTTTTATACACTATCCCATTTTATATTTATTATTATTTTTTCTAGTTATAATTTAAAAAATTATAAAAATGTCATAAAATTATTTATTTTGATTTATAATTCATCAATTCATATATAAAAATACATGTCGAACCCGTTGACTCAATGTCCAAAAATACAAGCATTATAGTTTATCAACGGTTGTAGTGGTAAGATAAGACTAAGGATCACACAGGACCTCACTGCCCAGATAGGGTTCTGAATAGGTAACTGGCCTTAAGGTGTTACCTTTGCATGATATCTCGAACCACATGGGGACACTGAGAAAGAATCCTTTCGATCTTAATGATAGCTCAAAACAACCTAATGTTTAAAACACATAATGTTTGGTAGTGTGTGACATGTGTGTGTGTGTGCTTGTTTTCCTTGCTTGGAGAGTTATCGGTATTGGTAGAGCTAGAAATAGTAAGTCAAATACTGACAAACATTTTGTCATCTCCAATGCTCCCTAGAGTACGTTAACTATCACCTTCTTCTACTGCTTCATTCTTCACAAAAATATTTGTGACCCCTTTCTGTATTGAATATGAGAGCATTTGAAAGTTTGAAATAGACTCTGATAACACAATGTTTACTTATTGTAAGCCAACAATTTTAAAATCTTTTATTGGATCAAGCGAGGACGAAATTGGTTACCGAAGCCCATATTGAGATTATAACACCCCAAATTAAAATACCTTGATGGTGAATACATTGAAAATAGATATGAAAAACTAGGCGCATTTTAAAAAATTGAGGAATTATTGAAATTAAAAAAGGTGGGAAGTATGCAAAATTTTGTATGTAGACAAAATTTGGTTAGTTTTGAATAATTTATTGGTTCAAACTAAGATGTGAAGAAGAATTTGTGTCAATACATGGAGGTTTGAAAATATTTCAATAATAATTAAAATTTCTATTCATAATATCAATTGATGGAGGAAAATATGAAATATGAAATGATGAAAATGAAATATGAAATAGAAGAAATAAAAAAATATGAAAAATTGTGTAGGAGTGTGGGAAAATAAAAAGAATGAATTGGTATTTGAAAAAAATAATAAAAAATATCACTATAAATATAACATATGAAGATTGAATTAAAAGTTAATTTTAAACCAAAAAGAAAAGTCAAAAAAGGGGTCAAAAGGTTCAAAAAAAGGATAAAAAACGGTTAAATATTAAATTATATAATGTTTGACTGGCGTTTTAAATCACCAAACACAACTCAAGTAAGATCCAACTAAATCCATTGGACTGTATTTGACTCTATTTGCAAGCGCCTGAAGTATTGAGCCTGCCGATCCTATCAGATAGTAGTAAAGAGAATATATAAATTATATATAGCCGATTTCTTCTTGAAAAGTTAAAAGGTTAAGTAGAAAGGTGCACATTGGTTTTGGTAATCACTACATTTAAGTAGGAAACTTTCTTTTAATATTGAAAACGTCTTTCATTTAGTAATAGAAATAATGACAGTATCCCTTGAAAACTAGCGAGGGAAAGAAAATGAGCGCACCTAGCTTGGGAATAAAGATAAGGGTAATGTAATAATAATGCCAAGAGAGGTTTATGCATAAAAGGACTTGGTACCGTAATCAACGAAGTGGTGTAGTTCTCTTGTGAAGGAAAGGAAGGAGATGGCTCTTACTAAGAAAACTTCTCTCGTTGCACTGCTATTCTTATGCTTGCTCTTCCTGGGATCTGGTGCATATTTCTGGCATTCTTTCTCTTCTTTCTCTTATTCTCATTCTTCTAATATTCTATATGTACTCATTGATTAATGGAATTGATCATGATATTAATTTATAATCTTTTATTAACTAAGTTGAATTAATTTTATTAGTTTATTTACATGCATTTATATATATGTTAATATTGATGGTGGAGGATATTAATTAATTGGCATGAGGATGCAGAGATGACAGGGGTGAGAAAAGTGGAAGGGAGCAGGATGTGCCAATCGCCTAGCTCAAAGTTCAGTGGTCTTTGCATCAGTAGTGGAAATTGCGAGGGTGTTTGCCAATCTGAGAATTTCTCTAGTGGCTATTGCACCACTTTTCGTAGGATATGCATGTGTACCAAGCCTTGCCCGGTTGCTTAACCAATACTCGGATGCAGATATATGCTACTAGTACTTTGCTACAATTATTACTACCAATAATTGCTCCTGAGGCATTTGCAAGGAAGAATAAGAAGAATAAATAAATAAATGAATAATCATTGTGATTTTTGTCATTTTGAATCCACCAACTTGGCCACCTGCATTTGCTTTGTGTGTTGTCTTGTGTTGTTCTCCTACACTTAATAGTATTTCTTGTGTTCCACATACTCTTATCATATTTTCTTTTTTTTTTTCTTCTTCTTTGAGTTGTGGGTTCAATAATGCTATTTTAGTTTTGTGGTTGGGTTGTCATAACTAGTAATATGCTAGTGGCAACTAATGCTTAAATGAATTTCAAGGTTAAAAGTTAAACATATTGAACCTTCTTAAATTAAATTTGACGCAAATCGATGTAAGTTAACTTTCAAGTGATAGTTATATCTTGAGCAAATACTATACAAATGAAGTTGCGCAAACATGAAAAAACTTACATTAGCAATTGCACAAATGTAGGAGAGAATGAAAAAAAAAATCACTACTAAAGTAACCACATTGCTCAATTTAAAGAAAGAAATTAAAACAGCCAAATATCAAATTAGTCACAAATTTTACACGGAAACAAGAAAGTTATCTTTTACCGAATTAAAGATTGGAAGTTGGTGGCAACAGTGAAGAGTGTAGAGTATTGTTGTCCTCTTGCAAAGAAAATGTCAACTTTTGTGGAATTTTTTGCAAATGAATGTTTTGCTACAAAAAAGAAAAAAAACTTATAGCCTCTTTTGTTCGTAAGATGAAAAATGTCATGCATTAGATGTTCTCCTTGAAAAATTGTAATATGCTTCATGTGAACAAAATAATTATGAGGACATGTACCTAGTTGAATTGAAATTGTAGGCACAAAATAAAGATTATGTGTAAGCAATGTCCATAAATACAAGAGTTAAATGTAAGAACATTGTTTGAATTTGATAGACAGTCACATCCCAATTTGGTAGCCTAAGTAAGTTGCACTCCATTATAGTGCTCTTGATTAGGCTCAAAAAATTGGGGTGTGATGGAAACCTTCATTGGAGAGGGATAAACTGGGTCATTGAAAAAAGTAGTCATTTTATTGACACTCATGACAAATGCTATGTTGTCAATTGTAAAACCTTCTATGGAGTAGACAAGCACAAGAACTTGCCAATATTTATGCCAATTTCTAGAACTTGTGAATATTTATGCCAATTTCTCAATATCCTCATAATTTTCTCATCAATGTCATCCATTATTTCATCAACTAGCATTTTTAAATCTATTCTACAAGATTAGGATCAAGATATTATGACATTTTGGATTGAATCTGTTATATTGATTTTTGATGTGGAGTCCCAATATTTATAGATATAGTTCTTTTGTAACAGCTAGTGTCGGGACCCCTTCCTTAGGATGAAGGGTGAATTGATTGGCATAGTGCCCTAACAAACCTACTCACAAGTCGAGTTCGCCAAAACACTATTAAGTCTCCTTCACACCCCGTACACAACATCATCAGACTAATCACAAGATATAACTAAACAAATAATTACAGTAGGAATTTAAGTCAAATAAGAGTTAATTATATATATTTTCCTAAATGTAGCAGTAGTGGAAGTGTCTAAGTTAAAATATTTACAACAAATTTTTTACCCCCTATACCTATAACTAACTTTCTAAATAATGAATTGCGTAGAAAACCTACCAAGACAAATCGAGAACATAGCGCTACGCTATAACCATCTTTTTCTCTTTGTCTATAGCAGAAGAACATGAAATGTTAGAGTACTGAGCCAATTTGTCCATAGTGGCTCAGTGGCTAATGTAGTCTAATTTATAACTTAAAATAAGAATTCTATGAAATAATCTCATGTATGCATGCACAACAATAATATGTGAATGAATGCTAAATCCACAATGTAATTGTACATCTTCCATTTTGAAAACGATTTTAATGCGAAAAACACATTCTAAAGCTCTCACTAGCCTCTAAGGCAATAATAAATCCACTCGAACAGGCTCACCAGATAGTTCGACACATTCTTATACAACATCATAAGGATCCACTAGCACATACCTCATGTATGGACATGGTGGCCTCAGGTTCTCAATAAGTGGGCCAATTGACAACCCACGTAGAATGTACCTCTAGCTACAGCGGATCTGGTCCTCAAACTCAACCACATCTAATTTCCTAACCCATTCCATCAGACCTCAAGATTTAGTGTATATTTTCATTTAAAAACCAATTTAAAGATTGTAAATGTATTTCGATATGTAATAACATCTCATTTATGAACCAAATGACAAGTTTAAGTGATAAATTAGAAAACACTAGTCACAAGGATGATCAGTTCCCGATGCTCCTATCATAACTAGTCGTGTCCCGCTAACGTTTAATCCTACATAATCAGCATAGTTTCTTAATATTAATATCAAACTCGACTCAAATCTAATTTTATGGCCTTGACCAACCAAAATATTAACTCGGTCAATTATGGTAGATTTGTCAATACAATCAACTCTAACCAAGTCTAACACTTGCTGATCTATATGATTGACAAGGTCAGCAAGGTCAATTGGTGCAATTAAGCCCTCAATACAAGACCAAAATATCAAAAATCTATACCATCGACACTTGTCCCACTTTTAGTATACAATAACCAACTCTTTTCATAAATTTGATAGTTCAATATAGTAAATAGGAAAATTTTAATTATTTCCTATGTTATGCATTTGTCTCCATAAGTATTTCATAATGTTATACAACATTATATATATATATATATAACATTTTTTCTATTATTTAATATTATATAACTTTATATACATTTTATTCATTAAACCTCAAATTGCATAAATATGAATTTAATATATCAATTGACCTCTAAAAATCTTAATTTTAGTGTCATTAAGTTTAGAATTTCATTCTCGATATTTCAGGACCTACCAACTAAAATTTTAGTGTTAATAGGTATATTTCCTATTTTTCAACTTTCAATTATATAACTTTATATATATTTTTATTCATTAAACCTCAAATTGCATAAATACGAATTTAATATATCAATTGACCTCCAAAAATCTTAATTTTAGTGTCATTAAGTTTAAAATTTCATTCTCGACATTTCATGACCTGTTAACTAAAATTTTAGTGTTAATAGGTATATCCCATATTTGTCGACTTTCAATTACCATATAAATTTTTAGAGCCTATATGGGTATTAACAAATTATATATTTTTGTTCTAATCGTTGATCTAAATACAATGATATATATATATATATATATATATATATATAGTGTAGTTTTACTCCTAGTGAAAACACATCCCAGTTTTGGGTCATTCAATTGACTAATACTTTTATTAAAAACTACACTAGCAAAACTATAATTTATGACTTTCATAATAATTCTGAATTGAAAAAAGGTAAATAATTTACCCAAAGTGCTGGATCCTCGAGAAAATGGTAGATTTTCTCGACTATTTTCTTTGCTTTTTTTCGCTCTTTTTCTATCGAATGAGCAACTTGAGTGAAGAATGAGGAAATGAGCAACTCTTATATATAGGGATGGATTTTGGTGGGTCCCATGCATTAAATGTTGAAATAATCTTTTATTCATCCATCTCATGACTTATCTCATCTTATAATTTACATATTTTATAACTTTATCTTCTCCAACTCATCTATATTATCTTTTGTTTGTATAAATATATACACCGCATCATTCTTTTGACTTATCCATCATATATATATATA
>JAJIYU010011661.1:0-15206 GCA_030144865.1 Tinospora cordifolia
TGGTTTTAAGACCAAAGTACTTGGTTGGTGGGTAATGTCCCTTGAAGTCCAAAAGTCCAATGAAATTGGCTAAGAAAAGTCATATTTCACTCTAAGGAGGTACTTTGTTAAAAACATCAAGGGCTTCAAAAACCTTTTTGGTCTAAAATCTCAACTTTAAACAAATGGATGCTTGAAACACCTATTGTGTGCAAGTGTTTGAAATATGAATGTGTTATTGTTTTGAATTTGAAAAATGATTGCTTGAAAAGGATCCATTGAGCTTTGTGCTCACCCCTTCCTCTCTTATTTTTTAGGAAATTAAATTATGAAGGCTATAGAAATTAGATAGTTTTTGTTTTAGCAAGTTTCTATTTTCTTAAAAGTCTCATTTCAATGTAAGGGCATGTTGTCCAATTTTGATTAAGACTTCCGTTGAAAGTTAGTATTTCTATTTTGAGATTAATGATCAACGATGTACTAGTTTACATTACAAAGTTATGTACTTTCTTTTATTAATAAAGAACTTGAATTTTTCTTTACCTTTAATTGCCTTAATTTTATTAAATGTGAATTTGTACTATTGAATTTATTCTAAGACATGTGGTATTGAAAAATAAAAAGTCAAGTGTGTGTCACTTGTAAAGTAACATGACCCAACCCGCCAATTGGTCAAGTCTACCGTCAAAATAATGGTGGTATGTCCAAAACGCAAAGAATGTGGTGGTTGGGGTGTTACAGACAAATCCTTTAATTCCTCATGATTCACCAAATCACTAAGAGGGAAAATGGATAAGTGGTTGAATTTGAATATATAGCAACCTAGGTTGATGGGGCCGAAAAAGTTAGCTAAGTCATATACTACAAAGAAAGAAAGAAGAGGGATCTACCTGAGTAATCATGCACAAGATTGAGCATCAAAACAGGTAGGGAATAGTTTGATACATACTCAATTCGACTTCGCATCAAACTTCGACCTTCAAAAATCAGAATTAATTCGAAGAGTTCGAGAAATTCAAGAGAAGTTTTGTAAAAAATTGTCGACTTAGAGAAGTTCAAAAAATTCTACGTATATGTAAAAATATGCATAAATTCTATTACAAATGATGAAAACAAACATAAATCATTATATTTTAAAAATAAAAGTATAAATATAATGGCTTCAAACTTGTCTTTTAACATTAACAAGATTTAGTATTTATGGTACATAGAACTATATATTATTTATTTATGTATTCCACGAATTTCACCAAAATCTTTAATTTTTTTCACAAATTTCGTCGAAATCTTTGAAATTTTGTAGAAATTCTCGAAGTTTTGTCGAAATCCTCAAAGTTTTGTCGAATTTCGTCGAAGTCTTCAAAGTTTTGTCGAATTTTTATAATTTTTTTTTTACAACTAAACTTTAGTTCGATAAACAGAAAATCGGAATTATTTCGTTGAATTTCGACGAAATTCAATGGATTTTCATTCCATGCTCAATAATAGGCACTCCGATATGGCCTTTCACCTAGAAAAAGTTCCCAACAGGAAAAGGGACCAAACCCATCCAAAAGCTAAGAGTATATATTAAACCCTTAGTTTTGTAATGTGCTTAGGATGACTTTAAGGATCCACCATCAACTACAAATTGGTGACGGTCAATCACTGGGTTGTGTCGCTTATCATAAAACAAGCAAACAGCCTAGCACCACCTTTCTTATCATTAGACAAAGCACCTCTATGAAAATCATGAAGAAAATTAAGGAAAGGAACCCAACCTTGTTCTGCAGACCCTTCAAAGTAAAAACTGACAAGAACACATAATTTTCCATCTATCCAATAAACAAATTTCATATTCTGAGCCACAGAAATTCTCAAAAAATTTCATGGAATACACGATTATGTGCTTTCTCCAAATGAAGCTTTCAAGTCACCAATCTCCGCGCTTTATTCTCATCAGATACGACTTGCCCCCAAAATAGGGTGGAAGGATGAGATGGCAAAAGGGCACAACAATTGCAACACTGTACAGCTAGTTCCTTGACTTCTGATCCTAAAGGTGTAGCTTTCTATAAGGATGACTCTTACAACTAAAATGTCTTTAAGCAGCAATATGTCATAATCCAGTCATGGATAGCTGCATCCTTGGAGCAGTGGATGAGTTTTAGATCTAAAACACATAAATCTAGAACAATCCAAGCATTTTTAATTCAACCAGCTTCAGAGAGAAAAAAAATTAGGAGTATTAAAATGACAACCGTCCTAAAATCCAAGGAAATGTAAATGAAGAAAAAAGAAAATCTCAGTCAAGATTGCAAAATACCCCTATAATGGACTCTTCAATGGTGCCGTAAATGGTGAATTTAAGCAAAAATTCAGTGAGGTTATCATAAAAACCGAAAAGAAAGAAAAAAAAAATGGGCACAGTTAATTGCCAGAGAAGCAATTAAAAGAGATCTAACAAGTCCAAAGCGATTACCTGCACTAAGCGAACTTCAATTGCAGGTCTATTAGCGGGGTCATGAGCGAGTTGCAGCAACCTCTTGTGTGTCAGCACGTCTTCTGCCCTCTCCACATTCACGTCCAACGCATACCTTCCACGTAGAAAAACCGAAATCGTCTTCAATAACTAACACACCAAATAGACCAATCGAGAAAGATACCACCACCGATCGAACAAAAAAAGGGAAAAAAAAATCGTCGCCAGTTCTCAGAATAGTTCAATGAAATCACCAACTCCATTATAATCTGTATAAGAAACTCCACCCAAATCAAATAAACCACATTAAAAAATTACAAACAAATTCAAGATCTCGTAACCAAAACACACAATAGCGCCAAAAGACGGAAACCAAAAGAAAAGCAGAAATGCATCACAGAAACTGCGAAATTGGGACCCGGAGGATCGAACAACGATTCAGAGATCTCTTAACCGAGCAAAAGTACAATATTCCACTACTTTACAAATCCAAAAACGAAAGCAAGAAAGATGCTAGGGTTAGGATACCTAGCGGGAAGGCGACTAAAGTGAGCCCAAAGCTCATCGTCAAAACCGGGAAGATTCGCCTCTTCGTTACTAGACTCCTTAAGACGACGAAGAACCTCGTTATACACTTCAAGCTTCTGTCTCTGCTGCCTCGGATGCGTGGGAGATGAATCCACAGCTCTGCTACTACAACTCTCCGTATCATCCATCGTCATTAAACGAACCAACCCAAGGATCAAATGGCCACAAACAAAACAACCAAACAGCACACAAGCACAAAATCAATCAATCAAACACTCAAATGAACACAATTTCCACTCTTTAAGATCCAAAACTCCGAATCATCACTAATCGATCATGACTATGACGAAGATGAATGATAATCAAATCGAGTGAGTTTCTGTGTGCGTGGGTGTGTGGCAGTGTGAGTGCGTGCATGAGAGCCAGCGATCGAGGACTTGTAGCGATGGTACCGTAGCAGCAGTACTTGTAGTAAAGTGTAATTAAGCAATAGTAATTAAGCAGATTAGTGTTAATTAAGCGAGACGTGTTTAGTTGGCATTTGCGGGTGTGAATGTGGTGTGGGAGAGGGAGGAGGCGCAGTGCGCACACCATCCGGCTCATGCAGACGTGGATTCTACTTTCTTTTTTATATATCTTTAATTTATTAATTTATTATTAAATTTTTTTTATTTTTTTATTTATTTTTTTATAATAAATTGATCCAACTTTAATAACCTTTACAAGTCCGTGATGCCATCATCTTCCACCTATTCTCTTATCCAATCCTTTTCTCTCTTCCCTTCTTCACTTAGATCACCCATTCCCGGCCTGGCAAATTTTAGTGCCACTAATTTAATCGCATGCTCTTGTAAGTTAAATATACATCTATCTATAACCCAGTTCATGTTCTATGTACTGCCTTTTTTATCAAAATTATTTATGATTAATTTTTTTAAATCATTATATTGACAAAAGAAGGAAGTATGTCTCCATTTGGATAGATCTTGGATAAATCAGGACCATGTCAACGTGACATAACCCTGAATATAGAGATAATAGAAGAAAACCTCCAACACTGCAAAGGGAGCAACCTTCCTCAAACTATAGCATTTTATAGATATAACATGACAAGTTTTGTAAGACTACAGTAATGGCATTTATCTGTGTGATAAGATTGTTAATGTCATGCTGTTAAGTTTGTTAGTATTTACTAATATAATGTTGTATTGTTGGGATGATTATATCCATTTATGTCTGTGGACGTGTACTATTATTTTTTTCTTAATTATAATTGTTGCTAATAAAATGTTGCTTACTTTTTAATTTTTGACAAGGCAAGGTGTATTTATTTATTGACTTGTTAATTGCGATAGAATTGATGCGAGTCCATCTAATTATTGAAGTTTCGATTCAACTTATCAATACACGAATATGCGTCATAATTTTATATTAATAAATGAATATGGATTTAATTCTCATTTTATGGTTGATTTTTCTCTATATAGGTGGCATAGATCCCTATCCAACAATTGTAGTCAGTTGGACCATAACATCTCGTTTACTCGTATGTAGTTAAATTCTCATTTATTCGGGTTAGTTTAGGGGGTTCCCCCTAAAACCCCTTCTGATCAAGAAGACATTAATTCCTTATTAAGGGAGTCAAAGCCCTCCCTTCTTCAGCTTCTGTTTTTAGTACAGGAAGAACAAAGAAAGACCGCGCTCAAGATTTTGTACATGGGTAAGTGGTGTACAGAGGGTTCAGTTGAATCTTCAATTGCTCCTTCATGGAAGCAAATGAGAGATGCATTTCTCACATGATTTTACAGCACCCAAAGGAGTGTGAGAATCATGGAGTTCACTTAAACTAAACAGTATATGCACAAAAAAGCAGCTGACTTCGTCAACCACTGGAAGAATCTAAGTTTATATCGTCCTCAACTCATCACTGAGTCAGAAGCTTGGGGGGAGGAACCGCCTCCGATCAAAGGGGGATTTAGGAGGATACATCCCCCTAAACTGAAGGGGATGTTTTCTAGCTCTAAAAATTTTAAAAGAAAGAACAAAATGATTTCTAAAGGGCTCAAAAAACAAGAAGGGTTATCCTTGCAAATCATATAAAGAATGTATGTTCATTGTAATACTAATATTACAATTTATTTTGTCTTTTGCAAATAATATAGATCTAGGTCCACTTGACCCATCCATAATAAATATGCAGGATAGACATAGATTAGCTATTATATGGGAGCCAATACACTAAATTGTTATTATGTAATACACAATTTGTACTATGGATCAATCATAATACTATCCATTGTTTATCATGATCATAAAAAAAGGACATCATACTTCTGTTAGGTGTCATGATGTTTCTGTAAATCTCCATATGTTTATCCATAGCATGCTCATTGAACTCCCCATAAGAAGCAGGTCTTGATGAAGTGACCAAAATGGAGTTTATGCACTAGATTAGCAATTGATTAATACGTTGAGATATGAAGACCAAAGTCTCATACTCTTCACTTACCACATGGGGAGTGCACTATTCAACTACAAGATGCAACGCTTAACAACCCAACCCCCAAGAAATAGGTTTAAACACAACCACAAGGCGGGTTGGGTCCAATATTACATTTATAAGTACACAACTTGCATCACTTTCTATTATCTCAAGTCTTATTATTTCTCAATGAGTACACAACCCAAAAAATTTAATTCTAATTTAATAAGACTATTACAAGAGAGATAAAACAAAAACTTCAATCTTTATTTATTAAATAAAACAAAGGGATACATGCTTGAAATTCAAATAATAAAAAGGAGAATACATAACTCTAAATTTTAAAACAAAAATTCAGCGGAAGTCTTTATTCAAAATTTGGGCAATATGCCTCTACATAGAAACTTTCTAAAAATAAACTTTCTAAATCCTTAGCAAGCTTGTTTATACATTTCAAATTCCTGAAGAATAAAAGGAAGGGGTGAGCACATAGCCCAGTGGATCATTCATTAAACAACTAAGTTATTATTTCAAATCAATAGCATGTTCAAATTCAGATACTTTCATGCATTAAGTGATTCAAGCAACTTTTTGGTTGTAGTTGACGTTAAGACTGAAAGGGGTTCTACTCCCTTGATGTTCTTAATTTAGATGCCCCTCTTTAGGATGGAAAGACATTTCTTCGTTACTTTCCATTAGATGCCACATACCAAGTATCTGTTAGTTGCACTCCGCAACCACGCACTCCAAGCATGTGTTAAGAACACCCATAGCACCCATACGAGTCACTATAACAGTACGTGATTCTTATCTTCAATTTCTTATATTTAAGAATCACGTAACCATAAAAGAAATTCAAATGTAAATATCAAAATTTTAAACAACCAAGAAAGCATGTAAATATTACATAGCATGCTTGATACATTGAATTAAATCCTAAACATGAATTCTAAGCATGACATGCTCTCATGAGTGATTAAAACATAAGAACATGTTGAACTAAAATTAAAATATGATTATACATGCTGAAAACTATATTTCAAACAAGTATGAACATGCTAGAAATTTGATGAAAAGCAAAGTAGAAGTTCAAGAAATTTCCTCCACCTTAATCCGAGTTTTTGTTGAATCCAGCAGAGGTTTGCCTTATCAACCACTTTCAAAACTTGAAACCACCAACAATACTACTTTAATAACTTTCTAAAATACTAAAATAAGAAGTTCTCACACTAGAAAGAAAAGAGAGTGAGAAGAGGTGCCAAGAAGAAGCCAAGAATAAGCAAAGAAGGAAATGTCAACTCTTTGTTTTAGGATGAGATCAATGTGAGCAAGAGGGGGTATTTATAGGTGTTCATGAGCACAAGGGGGGCATCTAGGATAGTTAGGGAAGCTCACCACGTTTGGGCATATTTCCAAAGGGGATGGTTTGGGTGAGAAAGGCAAGTGTGTTCATGGTTGGCAAGTGGGACCACTAAGGTTTTCAATCCAAGTGTGAGCAAAATCTTTGAACCTTATTTGTTTCTTTTATATGTGTGAACACAATTAAAGGTTTAGAATACATTCTAATCTCTCTTCGACGTCCTCTATTAGTAGGTAAACATTCTAATATATTGTGATTCATAAAATTAAATAAGTTTTTAATATGAGCACACAAAAACAAAGCTTTGGAATGTTTCTTATTTCCCTTGGATTCTCTCCCTTTTTGGCTCCACATGTGAGCATGAGGCAAATTTCTATTTTCTAATTTTTTTCTAGGTGAAAGAATCTTTCTATATCTCTTTAAAGTAGCCACTCTCATTAAACTTCTATCTTGGGTTTGTTACATATGTGCCCACACACACACTTATGAGACATTTTATATGTAACCTTAGTATACATGATCATTTATCTTGGTACATGAAATCATTCTTCATGGTTTCTATAGGTGTGGGCATACTTGATCATTTATATGGCACATGGGATCATTTTTCATGGTTTCAAATAATTGACACATCCCGTGGAGCTTAAAGTAGGATAGGATGCACATGATCATAGTGTTCCACCCATGTGACTTGCACATGTTAGGGGTGGTCATGACTTCATGGGTTCACAAAAATCAAATAAAAATTAATATCTCTTTATTTACATGAAATTATAATTTATAACCTATAGTTTTGGAATCACATGAACCTAATGCACATTTGAAGGTACGGTTTAGCTCAAAATGATTTTCCCTCAAAAACTTTCCTTATTTAAGACCCACTAAGGTCACTAGGCAAATGAAAATTCAAATCTTGGCCAATTATTTTGATTTTCAGATATGTCATTCATTTTGTTAGTTCATGTCATTTCATTTCGTTTCAGGTCATTTCGATCCCCCCCGAAGTACCCTAAATGATGATTGTTTCTAATTTGAATCCCTTGAAGGATGTTTGCCAAACAAAAACCTTAACCTCAACCAATTGTTCTAATTTTTGGATATGTTATTCATTTTGTTAGTTCATATTATTCTGTTTCATTTCGGTCATTTTGATCCCTTAAAGTACCCTAAATGACAATTATTCATAATTTGGACCCCCTGAAAGGCGTTTGGCAAATGAAAACCTTAACCTTGACTAATTATTCTAATTTTTTGATATGTTGTCCCCTTAGTTGGTTCAGGTCACCTTACTTCATTTTAAATTGTTTTGGTTCTCTAAGGGGCACTAAATGAGAGTTTCGAAAACCTGCCAAATTTAGCCCTTAAACGAACTCGGTTTCATTTTGCACCCAAATTTCACTGAATAAATAATAAATTTCATTTAATTGATTACAGACGATTTAGGGTATTACAGCTCTAGTTGGGACTGTTGCTAGTTTATCATGACAGGTTCCACTTGTGATAATTGGTTTACAATGTATGAGGAGTTGTTGGGATTTAGGTACTTGATAATAAATAAGAAGTCCAGAGTTGAAAATGAGCGTGTTAGCAAGTATAGCTCTTTGACTTAGTCCACTAATGGTGAGCTGAGGTTGCATGATCAAAACGACCCAAGTGATGACTTTTACCAACTTTTACAATTTGATAAAGTTGCAATCCAAAGATATTCTTGATCATATATCTTGCAATTAATAGGTGGACGCCTTTTTTTAGAGAAATCAAGTAATTTGTTTCATTGGATGTTCCTTCCGTTACTATCGGAATTTTAGTCAGCTAGCAAGTATAGTTAAAGGAATATGTGTTTAGCTTTTTTATATTAAGAGTTGTGTCATGTGGCACGTGGTGATATACATGAGATTTTAGACCATCAATATTTCTATAAATATGGGTAGTTTCCACATATTGCACTTATTCGAGGTATGCATTTTCAATTTTGATGACATTGTGTTTGTTGATCGAGTAATATTACCAAAAGGCTATTTTAGAACAAGATATTGTCTTTTCTTTATCAGTGCAAAATTGGTTCCGAGATGTTCTTAATTTTTTAAAAGTTACGCAAATTCACTTGTAGTTTGTAATTCATATTTAGGTGAACAGACGTGTTTGCAATGATAAAGGTTTCAATTCATGTATTGCTACAATGTCATGAAGTAATTGATATCCAACTTTTAAAGAAGGTGGTGAACATAATATAATTTACAGTAGGAATTATTGAATAGTTTATGGTGTTCATTTATCATGTGCTAAATATTATTTTATGTCTTTTTTTCCTTTAGGTAATATGGGAACCATATAAAGTTGATAATGTCTCTAGCATAATGCCCTTACTATTAGGGAGATCACAAAGTTTGGCGTAATAGAGTACCACTTTGTAACACCCTAACCTTCAAATACTCAGTCGCACTAGAACCAAATTGCCATCATACCCTTGGATGCAAATATTAGAAACAAGAAACAATGAACCACGTACACAAGGTGTTGGGATCATTGCAAGTGTATAGAATCGTAAAAGTTATATACGTTGACATACCAGATTATCATCCTTTAGAAACAATATGTGGTTAATAATCCTAAATCCCAATCTAATTTTCGTATCAACTTTATTAAGGCGTAAAATCGATCTTATACTAATCTAAACTAAAATTAAACTGAAAGTCAATAATTGCTAATTTTAAATTTATATTAATCAAGATTTTATGATAGTAACATATTACGTATTCACTTTTAATCTTTATTTTAATTAATCTAAATTATGTTCTTGTTGGTTATATCACTAGTAATAAAAAATCTCTCTTGAGGCACTTTGATCCTATCAATTAAATTGCCTAATACCCCCTGCCGAGGCGTATAATCAATAAACTAATGCATTAAATATAGTAATCACGTGCAACCTCCTATAGAATCAATAACTTCCCGATTAATTGATTTTAATAGGTCTATATTCTGATTATCCAATTATTGAACCTCTCTTCCGAATTAGTTCAACAATTTGATATCAGTTTATGGGTGGTCGATTAATAAAAAAACATTAAAATCATATAATATAAAACAATACCTCGAAATAGATTAATCAAAATAAGAGTAAAATGGTCCTACAATCTAAATTACATCCTAAAAATTAAAATACTTAGTCAGACATATTTGAGAGATCACAAATCAAATAATTAAGTAAATAAAACATCAAATTAAAATTTCTAATCTTGTTCTTTAGTTATGCTCCCTTGTTCTGCTCTCCCTTCCTTTGCTTTGGTCTTCAATAACTTCAAAAACTGAATAATGAATGAATTATACATAAGCGTTATTCATATAAGCACGTTTCACACTCCTATTTACACTTAAACTCTAATTCCTACTCATATACGAAATAAAAGAATCGAAATTGTGTGCCAAATTCCAGTCGTGCCCATAGCTTGAATGACCAAATTACATGTTCTGTCATTGCTATTTTATGCGCCACTTTCATGCTTATGCATTTTCTTCCAATTGTGCCCTTTACTTTTTTTCTTATTTACAAATGTTGCCATTACACTATTCATGTTCTTAATATGATTTCCAGTCGAGCCACAATTGACACTTGGATTTACGCTTATGCTACCCATCTATTCCAGTCGACCCATGGTAATTGTATGCTATTTACGATCTTGCCACTCAAAGTTATGTCGTTTTGTGTTGGATAATTATAGGGGCTGAAATGTTTGGGCTTGCACATGGACTTGGGCTTGTTTACTTGCTTTATAGATTTGAATCATGATTATGGGCCTTAACTAGCGATTGCTTGTGATATATATGCAATTATATGGAACTTCAATTCCATGAATCAATTTTCTTCAACTTGTGTTCTTTTGTAATAATCTGTGTATTTGTGTTTACTAAAACTTGAACCTGCATAAATCACTAAAAACCTTTTTTGAACATTATATCACATAAAAACATTATTAAAATTGATAAATATGCATTATTATTTTAAATGATCATGCAACTAAATATAACTAAATATATGTTATTTCTTATCTAAAATTATGCAAAATGTACATAAAATATGTTTATAAATGTCAGTATGCAATGCAACTAACAAATACCCTTAAACTTAAATTATTGTTCATCCTTGAATAATGACTCAACTCTAAAACTGACACACCATACCATATAAAATTAAATTGTTTTTCTCACATTATAGTAACCTCAATTTTTCATTCCTCTAGTTTATGATTCATTAACACTTCCCTATGGTCATTTAGTTTGTCTAAATTTTCAGTTTATACTTTATTATTCCTCTACTTTACTCTCTCATCTGTCAATATTTTAATCCTCTTAGACCTTGTAGGTGATTAGTAGGCACCGTCACACTCATAGAAATCCTCTCCTTTACTTAAGTACACAGACCCTCTCAGTGCCCTCTTTTATCTATCATTCTACTTAGTTTAAACTATACTCAGGACTAATGGTCTTTTTCTCTCAGTTGTAACATGGCTTGGCTCAAGGTACGAGTATAATAAGAATTTAAAATTGACTCAAGTGCACACTCATAACAATAATAACAACCTATTTTGTTTGATTATCTCAGTGTAGCTTGATCCTTTTTGTTCAATCCCTTGCTTTCTTCATCCATGCTCACAACCATATTTTCATAACTCCTCCAAACCTATTTCATCACATGTATACTCACACAAAACTAGGAAGCTCAACTTTCATTGACAATACTGAAATAATATATAATTATAACTTTTTTCTTGTTTTTTCTCTTTTTTTTTAAACAAAATCAAAATAGAAACAAAAACTAAAACATATATATCTCAATGTCAGCATCCCCTCCTTCTTTTACATCAGCAAAATAGACAATATTATAATTATGAATGCACATAAATAAGTTCCACTGAGATATTCATAAAAAGATAGAGTGTTTATATATAATGTTTAGGTTCATAACAAGAAAAGATGTCATAAGGCTCAAAATTAGCTGCAAAGGATTATAAATGCTGGGATCTACCTTTAGGCTAAAACTCAAATAAAGATGACCTACTTCATTTCACTCCTAAAGTCAATCCTAAGTAGTGTTCAAGATAGATTTGATTATTTTAAGAGTTTGTGAAAAATTTTCTCCATTTGTGGTTTGATTTATACTCCTCACTTTCCTTAGTTTCAGATTCTCAATTCACTTAAGACTACAGAGATTTGTCAATGTCAAATTTTAGATAGACCAAGCACACAGACTGTTTGAAAGTATCATAATTCTTTATCTCATCACACTAGAGGAATTTTCAATTTCATAGGTCACTCAGTGAAAATTTTCAAAAATATGGCATGGATCTAGCCTAAATGACACCTATATGCTCTATACGCTTATATCCTAAAGCTAATATGCTCATGAATTAACCCTAAATAAATTAATGCTTATGATATCTAAATGTTATGAAAGAATTTTAAAAATAACTATATATATGATATGCCCATATATATGCAGTTTAGAAGCAGTGGAGTACGTAGAGTATGTAACATAAAGGAAAAATTAACCTGAAATTGAAGAAATTGAAGAAGAATTTTTTCAATGCATATGCCCAAACTTAAACTGTGTCTTGTCCTCAAGAACACAACTTCACTTTGACACTCATAGGGAGGATAATACAACAAAGCTCTCAGAAAACCTGCATATGGTAAAAAAAAGACCAATATTAGAGAATAATTAACTACAATGCATGCAATTTTTTATGGCTAAAGTAGAATGCATGCATACCTAGGAAATTAAATTAAATCCTGACTAAGTAAATGAAAATAAACAAAAAAATAAAAACCAGTGGGTTACCTCCCACTAAGCGCTATGGTTAATGTCTTTAGCTCAACGTGGATACGAGTTAACTGAAGCCCAATTTGTTAATCCTTGCAAACACTTTGGCTTTGGGTAATTCTTGCTTTATGATGTTCGATGGCTGCTTGTATTTCAGAAAATGGTGATGTGACTATTGCATAATAATTCTCTGAGTATCATCAGCATCATGTGGCTCAGTAGTAGCATATTTCTGCTTTTGGTGTGCTTGTATGACCTTCTCTTTATCGGATTCAACATTTGTAGCCTTAATATAAGGAGTTTGGGCTTCTCAACTTCCATCTTAGTGCCAGCTTGAAATTTTTTGCATTCTTGCACTTCAGTAAGGGGCTTCAACAAGCGATAGATGTTGAAGACAACTCGATTTTCATTCATTCTCAATGTGAGCTCTCCCATGGCAACATCTATTAGGGCCTGACTAGTAGCTAAGAATGGCTGCCCAAAAATTAATGATATCTCCTCATCTTCTTCCATATCAAGAACAACAAAGTCAACTAAAAAGATAAACTTATCCACTTTAACGAGCACATCTTCAATAATTCTTTGTGGATACGTAACAAAATGGTTTGCAAGTTGAACATTAATAGTGGTTGGCTTGATCTCTGAGAGGCCCAACCTCTGATATACTGAAAGTGGCATGAGATTTATACTGGCCCCCAAGTCACAAAGAGCTTTATCAAATATTTTAGTGCTTATGCTGCATAGAATAGTAAAAGTCTCTAGATCTTTCAGCTTCTAAGGCAGCTTTCTTTGTATTATAGCACTGCACTCCTCTGTCAATTGCATAGTTTCATGATCTATCTACTTCTCATAAAACCTTCATGGAAAGGGTAACGAAGGAAGCTCAAGATACTTGCTACCTTGAATAGTGATGTTGGGACATCTAACCTTCTTCTTTTCATCATCAATAGGTTTTAGATTAGTAAGCTTAGCAAGAATAGGCCCTTTAGAATGAGTACGCCCATCAACTGACATATGAGGGCTAGAAGGAATGGGTGGTGTAACACCGCAAAGCCCATTGATTTCACTATGAGTGTTTGGTCTTAACCACTGTTGAAATAATTGTTGAAACAGTAGATTTAACCACAAGGTAAGCCGGGTCCGGTGTTACTTTACAAGTGATACACACTTGATTTTCTATTTGTAATATCCTATGCCTTAATATAAAAACTAAACAAAACCACATAAAAGTATAACTTTTAATTAAAAACAATTATAGCAGAATTCATAATAAAATTGGGCAAACATGCCCTACATAGAAATTTCCAAATAAATTCAAAAGAGATGCCCTAAGTCCTTGCATATTCAGTTTCCTAAAAAAATGTTAAAGGAAGGGTGAGCACTAAGCTCAGTGAATCATAAACAACCATTTTCATATTCAAATCACCAACACATCCATGATTCAAACACTTTCAAAAAATTAGGCGTTTCCAACACAAGATTGTGTAAAGTTGTAACTTAGACCAAAAGAGTTTTTCAACCCTTGATGCTCTCAACTAAGTGACTCCTTAGGGACTCTAACCCACCAACTAATCACTTAGGTATTACAAACCTTATGAACTAATTATAAGAAGAGAACACCCATAGCAACCATGTGTCTACTATGATGGTACGTGGTTTGTATCACCATCTTTTCATCTTAAATCCCACATTCATGAAATATAAATAAAATTTTAGAATATAAGAATAATCTGAAAATAAATTTCAGAATTTAATAAATTGCAAAACATTTTACTCACCATTCAATATCATGCATTATGCTTTAGAATAACTCCTAAACATGATACTAACATGAAATGTGCATCATAAATGCATGATCTTGAATATTCATCAAAACTGAAACACACCCAAATACAGAAAAATAGAAGTAAAAAACGTGCCTCATGATTTTTAGAAAAACACAAAACACGTCACACAAGAAAAAACATGCTAATGGCTCAAATATAAAAAGAGTGTTTAAGAAAGCAACTTCCACCTTATATGAGATGTCTTTTCCAAATTCCAACAGAGGTTTCCTTCGCTTTGGCACTTTCGAATCTTAGCAAAACAACTCTCTACTAATTACTAAATGTTGGAACTAAAAGTCTCTCACCTTTGTACAAAAAAAAAAAACGAAAAGAAAAGAAGAAGAAGAAATTTGAGAGCACTATTGTGTAATACCCCAGAATTTTGTCAAATAATTTAAAAAAAAAGTTAAGTGAATTAATTTCAAAGATTTTAATAAAATTTTGGGTGCAAATTGTGGGTTGATACATGAAAAATAAAATATATTAGAGATATAGAAAAAAATTAAACAAATAAAACCTTAATTTGATAATTAAATGAAAATTAAGGTTTAGTAGAAATAATTATAAAATTTAAGGAATTGCTTAAGAAATAAATAGAAATAATACATATATTGACTAATATGCAAATAAATAAGGTGTAATAAATACCACATATTATGAAAATATGTACATAGAAAAATAAATAAAAATGTAGTGTACATGTATTTATTAATAATAAATAAAGCATTAGTGTATAATTTCATAAATTA
>JAJIYU010011662.1:0-15112 GCA_030144865.1 Tinospora cordifolia
GCAAATTCCACCCTTAATGTAGTTTGTCTCCCTCCATGGTGTGAGTTATAAAAGCAAATATTGGCGCATCAGGTTTGGTGGATTGCTTGTATACTAGAGGAAATTGGTCTTTTAGTCTCCCTGTACCGCACCAGTAATCCCCCCAGAAGTCCACCTTGTTACCCCTTCCTACCTTCCATATCATGTGTTATTTGAACACTCTCGTATATGCGGTGGATATCCATCCATGGAGACCAGTGACTACTACTCCTTTTTAGCCCAACTTCTTTGCCATGAGCCTTAGCCCCATGTATGCTCTTGACTATTTGTGACCACATTGTCACTGGTTTCTCCTACATGCGCCATAACCATTTACGCCTGAGAGCCACATTTCTCTTCACCAGCCCCCCAATGCTTAAACCTCCTCGAGTTATATCTTTGCATACCTGATCCCATTTGACCAAATTGTGTCCACGGTGATCCTCTTTGTGATGCCACAAAAATTTGTCATACATTTCTCAATCATAGCAACTACCTTCTTTGGCGTTCGAAATATGGACGTAAAATATGTTGGCAATGCTTCTAAGACTAATTTAATTAGGAGTCTACCTCCTCTTGAGAGGTAACTCTTTTTCCACTCGGCTATTCTTCTTTTAATAGTCTAAACTATTGGATCTCAAAATCCATTTCTATTCGGATTTCCTACTAATGGTATACCCAGATATTGCAGCGACCATTTTCCAGGTGATATTCTTAGTCCCATAGCCAATATATTCACTGTTTCTTCCTCCAGATTTATGCCGAGCAGTTGACTTTTCTTCTTGTTTATATCCAGCTCTGTCAAGAAGCAACAAGCATTGAGAGATTCCATAATTTTGTCTATTTCCTCCTTCCTGTTTTGCAAACAAACTAGGTAGTCATTGACGAACAAAAGATGAGTAAGTTGGATATTCTCTTTGCCCACCAACATACCTTCCAATCTCCTAGCCTCAACTGCTTACTCCAGAATTCTCGTAAGAGATTTTGCTACTGTTGTGTACAGAAATGGGGAAAGCAGATCTCCTTGTCGTAAGCCTCTCCGTGCATCAAACTTCGCTTTAGGACGGCCATTGATGAATATCGAGTAATTAACTGTCTACAGACACGCTCTGATCCATCTTCTTCATCTTTCCCTAAAGGCTTTTTACTGCAACACGAACTCCAGGTAACTCCAACGAACAGAATTATATGCTTTTGCGAAATCCACTTTCAGTAATAGGCCTTTTTGCCTCTGGTTCTGTAGCCCTCCATGGCTTCGTTGGCAATCAGGATGGCATCCGTTATCTAACGGTCTTTGACAAAAGCCATTTGATGTTCACTAATTGTACGAGGAAGAACTACTCTTAATCTATTGGCTAATGTCTTGGCTATGATCTTGTATATGTTTGTTGTGAGACTTATGGGCCGAAAGTCTTCTACCTTCATTGAATTGTGCTTCTTCGGGAGAAGACAGATGTAGGTCTCGTTCACCTTCCTATTGATAACGACATCCTTGTGGAACTCTTACAAACATGCTATAATATCCGTTTTAACCACATCCCAAGCCTATTGAAAAAATGTCATAATAAAGCCATCCAGACTAGGAGCCTTTCCTCCATCACAACTAAACACCACCTCCTTTGTTTCATCTTTTTCGAATTCCCTCTCCAACCATTGACTATGTGTTTCTGATATGCCTTTCCATTGCACTCTATGAATCCCCCACTTCATGTTAGATTTCTCTTGAAATAAGTCACCAAAGCAGTTAATAATAAGGTTCTGAATAGCTATTTCATCTTCTAAGAGATTTCCAGATTTGTCTTCCAATTTTGATGACATTTTTCTGGATTTCCATAGAGATAGAATTCTATGAAAATATTTTGAGTTAACATCCCCTTCCTTTGCCCACTTCATCTTGACTTGTTGTCTGTTCTTCCTGTCCTGTCTGCATTCTAGAAGGTGAATTTCCTCAATCAGTTTTTTTCTTTCATCGAGAATCTCCTGGAGATCTTTTGTTTCCATCTTCTTGTTAGACTTCCATAAGGACCCCATTAGCTCAAGTCTCCTAGCTTCTTCCTTCTCTGTCTGCCTCTTGCTCCAATTTCTTAACTTTCCTTTTAAGATTTGGAGCTTTACCATTATCTTGTATCCCGTCCATCCCCTGCTTTCATACAACTCTCATTCTTGTTGCACCATCTCTTTAAACTTTGGTTGTTGGAGCCATATGTTTCCAAAGCGAAACGGATTAGGCCCCCATTTTGCTTCCTCTGTGTTTAGCAAAATTGGCTAGTGATCGGAAGTTATTCTTTGCAATCCCCATGTCTCCTCATTCATTGCTACATAGGAACCTGTCTAACTTGGACATGGTAGGCCTATCACGACCGTTACTCCAAGTGTAGTTCAGATTGCTGATCTTTGTTTCCATTAAATTCATCTCATGGATCCATTCATCGAACATTTGCATAATTTTGGTGGTTTGTCTACGGTTCTTCTTTTCTTCCATGTGGCGCACGCTATTTAAGTCCCCTCCTATGCACAAAGGGCCTTGAATGTTTGACGAAATGGTCGCTAATTCAGTCAGACATCGTTCACGGCCCTCCTTCTCACATGATCCGTAGACGGCAGTGTACCACCATTTTGTGTCTTCATTGTCTTTAACTTTTACTGTTAAAGAATATAGCCCTTCCCACTTCTCTTGCACCACAATGTTCCTGCTATCCCATAATATAAGGATGTCCCCTGTTGACCCGAACGCGAGGATGGAGACCCATTCCACAAATCTCCTTTTCCACAGGTTTGCTATCAGAACGTGGTCAACCACTGCCTTTTTGGTTTCTTGGACGGCTATCAAATCTGTCGTAGCTGCTGCTATAGTCTTCCTAACAAGCCTTTTCTTGGTCTGAGGCCCGCAATCACAGATATTCTAACTCAATAGTTTCATGATGACAAGCTGACCCCTTTTCATCTATCAGAACCTATTGCACTGCGTTCAATTGCGACTTGATCGATATCAAGAAATCTCGAACTCTCTCAAATTTCGTCTCCTGATTGCTCTTCTTCATTTCGTTGTATCCACTATGCTTCATCATTTGTTCTTCCCCATCTGGAAAGCTACTCTGTTGACTTTGTGTGGACTTTCGCCATGATTTCTTACAGCCTCACTTATTGCGTGGAGTACGAGGGACGCCACTTGACCCAGAACTTTCTGCTCTACTAGAAGATCCAATAGGAGGATAAAAGTAACGTTGAGCGCATACCTAATTGTATTCTCTATCTTCTGGTTGGTCTGGTTCACTCATCGTTTCAGTGTCTGCCGCCTCAAGGTCCTCGTCTGTGAGTTGGGTTTTGGTAACCCTCTCCAATTTGGTCTGGGCTACATAGTCATGGTAGTCCAAATCAGTTTCCAGGTTCAATTCAGTAGTGTCCGCTTGGGCCTCCCAACGAGCTAGGATCCCAGCCCTATTTCGTTCCCCGACCTTACCCTGTCTTTCATAAACTTTAAGATTTACCTGGTCCATGTGCTTCTCATTATTTTGGCTCGTTCCTTGAGTGGGCCCGACTTGTGAGTTGGCCTGGTCCTTGAGTGGGCCTGATCTGAGAATTGGCTCGGTCCATGCGTTACTCATTATGTTGGCCCGATCCTTGAGTGGGTCTCCTCTTCGGGCTCATTTCTTGTAACATTGCAGTGGACCCGTCCATCTTTTCAATCTGTCGTAAACTTATTGGGCTTGCTATGGTGAAGGATCTTGATCCAATCATCCTAGCCCGAGTCATTATGTTGATCAGCCCCGTCCTACTCCGTCTCAATTCCGCTTCCCTTCCAGCGTTCGGTTGGTCCGTCCTTGTGGTTCATTCCGTTGTCAGGAACAGGTGGTCGTCTGTCATTGCCCGTGACATCTGCCTCATCTACCCCATCGCTTGACGACCTTCTGCTTGTCAGCGTTCTGGCCTCTTCTTCCTCAAGCTGTGCATCTTTATCATCACTACTCGAAATTTTGATTTCTAAGCTCCTCTAGTCACCAATCCTCCACTGGTTGGTGATTGTTATTCCTTCCGAGTGATTTTTGGCGAACGTTTCCAGGATCTGCAACTGAAGCTCTTTCACTTCCAGGCCCCAGTTTCTTTTGATTTCCACTAGTCGGAGTTCTTGGAATCCACTCTCATCGTAGATGTCAAATTCTTTTTGAAGGAAACCAGAATCATGTCCTTTCAATCTGAAGATTGTCATCTCCATTGAAGAGTTTGAGATTGTGATGTGTGCTATATCCAATAACCCACCGCACGTCTCCCCTATTTTGCTGAATGTCTAAATGTTCCAATCCTGTTGCCTTATTCCTTCAATTCCCATCCAACTGTTTCTGCATGCTACTTGAGCTCCACTGTAGGACAAGTCTTCTCTCCATTCCTCGAAATAGAATCCTCCAAGCAAGGTTTGATACTTCTGGGTTCGAAGCACTTTTGCTTCGATTTCCTCGTAATAGAAGATCAAACTTCAAGCCACATCCAGCCACCGAAAATGAATATCCCTTTTCAAGAGTTGATGGACTAATTTTTCTAAAACCCTTCATGGTGTTTCATCTAAAGTCCGAATAATGAGAAACTTCTTTGCATCTTGATCCCATCGTCCTCCCTCTTGATGTCTCTGTTGTTTTCCTCCCTCCTGATGTTGAAAACAATTTTGACATTAATACATTTAAAAAGAAGTTCAAGCTATAATCATTCATTGAACAGCGCTTGTGCTGATGTGTAATTTATAATTTTCCAATGTTTAGAAAGAATTGGTTTTTCTAGTAGTTGTCTATTTAGTTCTTTATATTTGTTTGATGAGAGGGCTAAATTGTTGGTACAAGTGCATTAGTTGAAACTGCTAGTTTATATCTTGAGTCCTGATGAATATTTTGGGAATGTTTATGCAATGTTGTGCAGGATAATTATTTTGAGGAGGCTTTGAAGATGAGAAATCTTCTTGAAGAGTTTTACCGTGACCATGGTCTTCGTCCTCCAACAATTCTTGGCGTTAGAGAACATGTCTTTACTGGAAGGTATTTTTTATCACTTGTATTTCTTTTCATTAAAATCTGATGTTTATTTTTTGATGAATTTATGTCATGATTGTAGTGTCTCTTCTTTGGCATCATTTATGTCCAACCAAGAAACAAGCTTTGTCACTCTAGGTCAGCGTGTTTTGGCAAACCCTCTGAAGTAAGTCACTATGTTATATGATTTTTCTAGAGTATTATGGGAGTTGGTGATAAACCAATAAAATATTTTTCGCTCTATAGGGTCCGAATGCACTATGGTCATCCTGATGTTTTTGATCGAGTTTTTCACATAACAAGAGGTGGTATCAGCAAAGCTTCACGTATCATTAACATTAGCGAGGATATCTTTGCTGGTAATGCATCAATGTTACTAGGAACTCATTGTGGCAAATTCTTTTTCAAGTGCATGTGATTATATCCTTATGCCTCAATCTTTACTCCTTGCTTTTAGTGTTTTTTTCATCTAAAATTATTTGGTGGTAAAGACAAATGTTGTGAACGTGAACTCTTCTTGTGCAATCATCAGCTTAGATATTCTTCTGTTATTCCCAGCTTTGGTTGAGAGGTTAGCTTAATTTCTTCAGGTATAATGGGTTGGTTTCCATGCAGGTTTCAACTCTACTCTGCGCCAAGGCAATATCACTCATCATGAGTACATTCAGGTAAATGTAAAATATTTTATACATTTTTTGACAGGAATAAATTAGTTTGTATGTGTTTAAATTATTAAATATTGTGCTTAATGGTTACATAGGGAGTCCCTCTGTAAGGGGTGGCTGGGTTCTGTTGCCTTGCTAGTTGCTCCTTTTTCAAGGCTTGGTGGACTGCTTATTCACCTGTCCTTTATTTTTCTATTTTTATTTTTTCACTGTTGAATACAGTTCTTTCTGGTCACAAAAAAATTTATTTGTTTAAAACTTAATAGGTTGGAAAAGGACGAGACGTTGGGCTTAATCAAATTGCCATCTTTGAGGGAAAGGTTGCTGGTGGTAATGGTGAACAAGTTCTCAGCAGAGATGTTTATCGACTTGGACAGCTCTTTGACTTCTTCCGCATGCTTTCTTTCTACTTTACCACCGTTGGTTATTATTTCTGTACCATGGTATGTTTTTTTCTGTTTTGCATGAAGATATTGTATTCCAAAAGCCTCTTTTCAGTATTGATTCTTGAGCTTCAGTCAAAATCCTAATATCCTATTACATGATTGAATAGCTATCTTTCAAGGAACTAGTGGAATAAAGCATATAAAACTATCCACCCAAGCATTGTGCTCGTTATACTTGGGACTCAATTATGGTTTAGACCTAATGCTGCGAAGAACAGAACAACAGTAAAATCTCTCATAGTTAAGCTGTAAGGGAAGGCCCCTTCAATCTCAAAGTCTTATGCGTTATTTAGGTGTAAAAAATCTAATAAATTGTTCGAGACAAAAAAGATTGTCCAGGTGAAAAGGCATAGCTTGGTGTAAATATTTAGAGGTTATTAAAGAATTATTTATTTATTCATCGGTCCATTGCTCCGTTTATATGTACATAATAGATAATAATTTTAAAAAAATAATAGTATAATATATTACTTATTTGTAATCTATTATTTATTTTTTATTAATTTAAGGATTACAATAAATTTTTTTAAAGCCTTCCAAAAAAATTAAAAACAACTCTCCATAGTGCCTAGGTCATCACCTAGGCACTCAAGGGGGCTAAGTGCCTACACGACACCGTGGCAATACTGAAACAAGGATCAACTACTTGATTTTGACATGCCTTCAGTCTCACAAAATTTTGAATTAATTTGGAGAAGCTTAATTCAACACTGGTAATTTTTGTAAAAATTCACTAAATTAGAGAAGTTTAAATGTTTTTGCATATATGCTTAAATATCTAGATCTATTGTAGACTTGTACTATAAGTTAAAAATTGATGTAAATAGACATTTTTAACACATAAATTACCGATAAGTGGCCTAACAAAGTCAATCTTGTTAACTGGGTTAATTTGAATGATGGCTTTTGGTCTTAATTTGTCTTCTTTATATTAATATTTAATCTTGTGGTGACTTGCGTAATGACTATGTTCTTTGCTAGTTTGAATTCTAGCATGCTAGACTTACTATTTTATTATTTAAACGTATTGTTTTTGAATATTGTTTTATAAGATTTGAATCAAAGAAAATAGCTTTATGAATATTTTTAGTTTAGTTTTAGTGTTTACCTCATTTCATCTCTGTTTATTTATTTATTTATCTATTTGCTTCTTCAGTTTTTTGTAAAGCATATCCCATAAACTACATAATTTAATCACTTGTTAGATTTTTTTTTTATTTATAGTTTTATGTTGGTTGATGAAGTTGGAAAGTGTATTTATTTATTGGTTTTTGTTGCTTTGTATTGACAATAACATTTTTCTTTTTACTTCTCTGTCAAATTTCATCAATTTTTTTGAATTATTTGTCAAATTTTGTAATTTTGAATTGTAAAAAAATTTATCTAAATTTTGTTGAATTTTATTTTAATGTATTTTGGCAGATTCACTTCCCACATTGATGATAGTAAGAAAACAGGCCAAAAAAAAAAAAATTAGGGAAGTTTGCTGAATTTTGGTGAATTTTTGTACCATAATGACATCCTTGGTGGTTTTTTGACTAAGATCTAATTGATTACCATGATTTTAGTATGCCATTTTTCTCATTGTCGTGTGCTTGGCTCGTGCAGATCGCCATATGCATTGATCTGATTTTGTGCATGTAGCTCTGTAACATGAGCAATTTAGACTAATTTTATAGCTTTAATCTTAATTCTTTGTTTCTACTTCCTAGCTTTTCTATTTGTTTTTATGCCAAACCGCATTCTGTTATTTCATATAGAGTAGTGTTTGGTCCTTTTCAGAGCAGTTGTTTGAGTAATAAGGTGACAATTAATTTATTTCAAACTGTTTGATTTAGTTGAATTTTAATTGGAAGAATAAAATCAAGATTAATTTCAAGTCCTAGAATTTGAACAGTGACTGTACAATCGGTAATTGATTTGCTTTTTCTTGTGCAGCTGACAGTTTTGACTGTGTACATTTTTCTTTATGGGAAGACATATTTGGTAAGTTTGATTTCTAGATATATAAATCCCTTTTAAGCTTTCAAGAATTAAATCATTGTATTTCCTGAAATTTTCCTGAATTAAATCTGCTATGGATGGATAACTTAAGTTAGTTCAGCATTTGCTTTTTACGTTGCTTCTCTCTTAATTTTGTTTCCAATTCAATTTGTATTTTTAACTGTCTTCCTATCAGCCTCTCTTTATTCTTTCTAACAATTAGTCGGAAGTCTAAGAAGCTGCATGAGAACTGGTCTATTTCCATCAGGTTGTTGTGTTAACACCTACGAATTTTGTACGAATTTCAAATAAAATATTTCGTTTGAGAAATTTATAACATTTCTATATATAAACTGTGTATACTCAAAAGTATGAAATAAATTAATTGGAAAACCTTGATATCCGAGAATAAATAATAAAAACATATATATATATATACATGGATATATGTTGTAGATAAATTGAAGTATATAAAAATATTTGTTATGGTTGTAAAAATAATATTATATAATATGTGTATGAATAATATGTGGGTGTTAAAATAATATCATATTATAGGACTATGTATATAGATATATATACATAATAGAATGTAAGTATAAATGTATAACATTTTTATTTAATAAAAAAAATTGCTTATATTTATCTAATATAAGTATAACATTATATAAGTATAAATTTATAATAGTATAATTGTATTATATAAATAATTGTATGTATAGCAGTATAACATTATATAAGTGTAAATTACAAAATTGATTTCGGCTCTTTAGTGCAGCGCGCAGGCGAAACGTGCGCCGCACTAAAGAGTCGAAATAAAAAAAAAATGATAGAAAAACCAAAAAATGGAAGGAAAATTTTGAAAACTCACCACAAAAACCCTAGCTCCGACTGTTTGATTTGGGGCCTCCAAGACCTAATAAAAATAGAAAATTTCTATATGAAAAATGTCCGAAGTTATCAATTTTCATTCTCCTAAACTCTATATAAAGGACCTCTAGTGCTCTCATTCTTTTCATCCCAAAGCAAGAGCATACTAGTCCCTCTTGACTCTTTCTGGCCTTCTTCTTGGCAATCCCCTCAGTTCTTGAGTAATCTTGAACTGTTCTTGAATGTTCTTGAGAGTTCTTGAGTGTTTAGAAGTTTTGGAGTAACAGAACTTTGCCAGATTCTAGACGTGCAAAAGAAACTTGTTTTTAAGGTGGAAGTGACTTCTCAAACCCCTATTCTACTTATTTAGTTTAATACCATGTTCATGCATATTTAATCTCAATTTGGTGTGTATACTATGTTTGAATAACATCTTTTTTCTAATATATATATATATATATCTCAGATTTGCATGTACATCATGGCATGTTGTCATGTTTTGGTTTATTTTAAAGCATGATACATACTTAGTGTTTGCTTTCATGTTTTGAATGTTTATATGTTAAAATTATTTTTATTTATTTTTCTTGAGTACGATTTATTTATGATTCATGATGATGAAATTTAATGAAAGATGTTGAGGTTAAGAACCACATACTGCCACAGTGAACATGAGGGTCATTGTGGATGTTCTTTACATGTGATTAGTTCACATGGGTGATGTCCCAAAGTACTTGGAATATGGGTTAGGCCCTAAGTCCAATGAAACTTGACACAAAAAAAATGTATTTTCACTCAAGGAAGGTATTTTGATAAAGAACATCAAGGGCTTTGAAACCCTTTCAGTCAAATTTACAACTGTAAATAAAATGTTGTTTGAAACACCTAATGATTTACAAGTATTTGAATTTGAATGTGTTATTAATGCTAAATTATTAATTTAGTGGTTTGAAAAAGATCCACTGGGCTATTTGCTCACCCCTTCCTTCTATTTTTCAGAAAATTGAATTACATGTAGACCATGAATATTAGTTAAGTTTTTTTTAGAAGGTTTCTAATTTCTATGTAAGGGCACGTTGCCCAAATTTTGAATTTTTCGCTGTAATAGTTTTTCTTCAAGATTGAATTATGTACTCAGTTTTATTCAATTAATAGAGTTTATGAATTTCTTTCATTTCTTGTATTATTGTCTTATTAAATTCCTAAATTTGAGTTATGTACTCTTAAATACTATTAAGGCATGAAATAATTGAAATAAAAAGTTAAGTTTTGTACTTGTAAAATAATACTGGCCCGGCCCGCCTTGTAGTAAAGTCCAAATTGAAAGTCTCGGGAGTTGGGGTGTTACATGTTGTATTGGACACAATATCAAAGCATTTTCTTCATTAATTGACTTTTTAATTATTTCTTCTCATACCCATCATACATAGAATTTGGTTTTGAAAGTTAGCATTTCTCCTCATGTTTCATTTGAGAGGGAGATTATATTTACACTCTTCAGGCCTTTTGTTGTTTTATCTCAACTTGATTATCATTTTATTTATTTTATTTTTTGAGCAAGCATCTATGTGAAACTTCTTTATTCTTTTCCTCCATTCCATGCTCCCTGTGCTTATTTCCAAGGAATTTTAAGGTTTGTTGAATTTCTTTTCCTTAATTTCTCATGAATACTTTTATCTTTCTTTCCTCCACGTATCTGAGTAGTTTGTTGCAGCTGTATTAAATAATTATAATTCAATCTCTTGTGTCAGGCACTTTCTGGAGTCGGAGCATCAATTCAGGATAAAGCCGATGTGTTGCAGAATACTGCTTTGGATGCTGCCCTTAATACCCAATTTCTTTTCCAAATTGGTGTCTTTACAGCTATCCCAATGATTTTGGGGTTCATTCTGGAACAAGGGTTTCTAACAGTACGTGTTTTCTTTTCTTGCAGAATGTTCTTACTTGGATTTGCTCTATGTTTGTATTAGCTACTTATGAAGCCTTGTGAATTTTAGTTTGTCTTAGATCTAAGGGATTCATTAGAACTTAGACATTAAAAGATTTGGAACAGTTATATTCAAACTGATTTTTTTCCCTTGAATGATTGTGAGTTCTGACTTCTGTTGATGTTTATGACGTTTTATGCAAGTTAATGGCTTGTTTCATCCTCTAGTTGTCATCCGAGATTTCCCTGTCAGATCTATTTTGACTATGGAGTAGAACGTGGCTCTATTGTTTTTGACTTGATAGTCTAGGTCCAAATTTGGGAATAGCATGTCCTAGCTATTATAGCGCGTGTATCATCCTCATTTTCCTCCAGCTTATCACCTTCATTGGGAATTTGTTTGTTCAAGGCTTCACACTCAACGTGGAAACTAAATACGATCTGTATTAGGCCTTGCAATTTATATTATAAATTAGTGTGTTATTTTTCTGAAGCCACCAAGGATAAGAGGTTCCATTCTCTAATTTCTAAACTTAATAAAAAATAAAATGAAATAAAATAAGAATGTGCTTATTGAAAGATATGCTTTGAAAGAAATTTGTGCGGAATAGAGATTTAAATGCCTTGTTACCAGTGGGGAGGTTTTCAGTAAATATTTTGGAAATTAACGGTGTAGTAGATTTTCACCATTTTGTTCAAGAAATTATTTACGCGTTCAAAATTGTGCAGCTCAACTCAGCCCAACTCAGCAAAGCCTTGACACAACTACGTGGGGTCAACTGTATAAAACTGCTTTCTATTTATATGAAGTTGTCTTGATCACTAAATAGCTTAGTTTAAGAAAATGTTAAACTACCAAATTAAACTATGTTGTGGCCTTGGTTTTTCATTCTTTTGACGCTTTTCATTAACCTGAATGTTAGTTTTAAGGAAGAATCAACTGCTTTACCTACTGTTTACCTATACATACATATATATATATATATATATGAAAAAGAAAAATGTAATTCATTTATAATGGAACAAATTAGTATAAAATTTTGCCTATTTATATAACTCAACTGTGATCCTATTCATTTGGCTCACTTGAATTCTCTTGTTCTAATTCTGTGACTCTTGTTCTAATTTTTATTTTTAATTAAGAACAAAGACATCTTTTTTTTCTACACCTATCAAAGCACATTTTTATTTTTCTATACAAAAAATTATTCATGCTTTGCTGTAAAATATGTTCTAATATTTAATTTTATACCTTTTACTTATGACATCAGTTGTTGTATATACGCTATTAACAAAAGAAGAAGACTGCATATCTAACATGTGCACACACACTAGTATGTTTTAGTAGAACATGCTTATAAGTTACTGGTGACAGATATGCAATTATTAGTAAGTACCTGTGCAAGAAGTATTTGTTAAAACTTTAAACATTACAAATGCAATTCTAATGTTTTGTGATATGGATATAATTAGTTAATTTTGAGCTGGTGAAATGGAATCTTTTAATGTATCTTGTTGAATGGTGATGATCAATGGAATCAGTAAGTATAAAATGACTTGGGAGAGATGTTATCTGGACGCTATCACAGAAATCTGAGCACTACGCGTGGAACTTTAATAGAGTGAGGAAATTCAGTGTCTCATGGTATTGAATCTATATGTAGCACTGGAATGAATTTGCTCTAGTGCATGAACAGCTTTGGTTTGCCATGTGAATCTCATTTAAGGACATATGCACGTTTTTCTCAATTTTCTTTTCATCTTTTCTTTGTTCCTTTTTTTTTTTTTTGGCCGGTCAGTAAAATATAAGCTGTGAAAGGACCAATTTTTTTGAGGTAGGGACTTTGTACCATAGAAGCTTTTTGCTTTAAATCCAATAATGTGAGAGCTTAAGTGCCTAGAGTTCCTTTGCTACTGCTTAATAGTTCAATTGTGTCTTTTTAACCTTTTGTGGACCACGGATCTGATTATTATTTTGAGGACAAAACTATGCTTTTCCAACCTGAGGAAGTGATCAGGCTATGGCTTACTTTTATAATGCTTCTCAATCCATGTAGGAATTTATGAGAGTAGATTTTAAACAATTTGGCGAAGATCAATGAGCATTTTTGAAATCCCATTTTTATCTTCAAATGGAGTGCTATTGATGTTGCTCTTGTGCAATTCTCCACCTTCTGCATAGAAAGAGTTGGAGTTCTTTCTTTTCTCATGAGTTTTTCGTTTAAATGAGTGGGGCTCTAAAAGTTTTATGTGGTTTACCTGCTAGAGTTAAATGTTGAGTCGTTCCTTTTGCAGGCTGTTGTCAGTTTTATAACAATGCAGATTCAGCTTTGTTCTGTCTTTTTTACATTTTCACTGGGCACAAGGACTCATTATTTTGGCAGGACTATTCTCCATGGCGGTGCAAGGGCAAGTTCATTCATTGTTTTCCTCCTTTTTTATTCTTTCTTCGGATACAAAAGGAAGAATAAACTTGTTTTCTTTCTTCTGTCAACAGTATCAAGCAACTGGTAGAGGGTTTGTTGTACGCCACATAAAGTTCTCAGAGAACTACAGGCTATATTCCCGCAGCCATTTTGTTAAGGGGTTTGTTGTTTTCATTACATTACTGATGAACTAGAAGTTTTCCTAATTTCTATTAGTTATCATGTAATTTTTATTAATTATTATCACGTGTAGGTTAGAAGTTGTACTTTTGTTGATGGTCTACCTTGCGTATGGATATAACGAAGGTGGTGCAATATCCTACATTCTGCTTACTGTTAGCAGTTGGTTCATGGCACTTTCTTGGCTCTTTGCTCCTTATGTGTTCAATCCATCTGGTTTCGAATGGCAGAAGTAAGCTTTTTTTTTTTTTTTTTCCGCTATGGCTTCTGCCAACTGGGAGTATGTTTTCCTTAGTTATTATTGACAAATCATGGTCGTGGCTTTCCTAGGACGGTGGAGGACTTCAAGGACTGGACAAACTGGCTTCTCTACAGGGGCGGAATTGGAGTCAAGGGAGAGGAGAGCTGGGAAACCTGGTGGGATGAGGAACTGGTATTCCTGCTACTTTTGATCTTTGCAATGGGTCTTATGAATTTTTCTTGAAAAGTAATAGAAATTTCTATATGAATGCGGAAGGATACAAAATTAACCTGAGATGACTGTTGGTAAGTTTAGGTGAAAAAAAAAGATGCAGATTTCAGTGAGAATTGAAGTCCTCCAATTAATAATAAGACTCCCTGCTTCAGCTTCACCCGTAATTTTAACATGAGGTAACCGTCATGGGTGAAGTTAGGAAGAAAGAAAACGATATATTAAAATAAAGTGTAATATTGATTTTAATATAATATATATATTTTAAAGGACCGTCTAGAGTGGTTTATGGAGTCTTTTGGGGAATTCTCTTCTAAATCTTTCTTTTGGAACCTATCTGGTTCTAATAGGGCCATTCAGGAGACTCTTTTTAAAGCAATTTGGAAAGCCTCAATCCCCTCTAAAGTCAAGTTTCTAGCTTGAGAGGTGGCCCATTAGAACGTGGATACGGGGGAATATGATTCAGAAGCGCCATCTTACGGTTTGTTTTTCTCCTTCGTGTTGTTTTTTGTGCAAGATGAATGGGGAATCAGTGGATTGTCTGTTCCTTAGGTGTTCATTCTCCAATTATGTGTGGGATATGTGGAGAAGACAGTTTCACATCTTTTTAGAGGTGAGGATGCGGGACATTCCCTTCACAGTATGTCTTTTTGGGAAGAGATGTGTTTGAAAGGTGAGCTTATTGAAGAAGCAAGCTTATTGGGTGGTGGTATGTCTGGCTATGATATGGTGCTTGTCGGAAGGAGCGGAATGCTAGGATTTTTGAGGATAAGTGGCTTTCCTCAAGTCAAGTTTGGGAAGATTCCCTGGCGCTTACCTCCTTTTGGATGACGGATAATTCTCTTTCTTTGGGCTATTCCATGTCGGAATGGATTTAAGGGTGGGATAACATTCTGTAATATTTTTTTGAGTTGGGGTTGGTCTTAGTTGTGATCGCCCCTTCGTTTATGTAGCTTTTCTCTTTTATCAATAAATTTTCGTTTCTTTTTAAAATATAGATATAATATCTATTTTATTTAGAGCACACACAAAAACAAACTAAAAACAATTAATTATATAAATTATAAATAAAAATATTTAGTCATTCAAGTACCAAAATCATTACATGAG
>JAJIYU010011663.1:0-15129 GCA_030144865.1 Tinospora cordifolia
TGAGAGAGGCTTTCTCTTATGTTCTTCATTGAACTTTTCTATACTTATCAAGGATTGATCAACCTTGTGGCGTTTAACACTTTGGGTTCTTGTTTCTTTGTTATTCAAGGGCTCAAGTGGATCATTAAATCTGATTTTAGCTTTCTTGGGGTGAGTATACTACCTTGAATTGGGGGTTCTTAGGATCTAATTCCTAGCGGGTCCGCATCAGAGGTTATGAAGTTGCATGGGGTTCCCTTATTTATAGTGTCAGACAGAGATGCTAGGTTCACATCCCATTTGTGGCAGGCATTACAGGCTCAATTGGGGATGAAGGTGAACCTTAGTACAACATTTCATTCGCAGACTGATGGTCAGTCTAAGCATGTGATTCAGATTCTTGAGGATATGTTGCGATCTTGTATTTTGGACTTTGGTCATAGCTAGGAAGATCACTTAACCTTGTGCGAGTTTCTTATAATAACAACTACCAGTCAAACATCGGGATGGTGCCATTTGAGACATTATATGGATGACCATGTAGGTCCCTTACCTATTGGGCCAAGACTGGTGACAAAGCAGTATTGGGCCTTGCCTTCATAGAGGAATAGAATGAGAAGATACAAACGATTCAACAAAATATGAAGACAACTTAGAACCAACAGAAGAATTATGTAAATAACCGAAGAAGGGTCATTGAGTTTGATGTTGGTGAACGTGTCCTCCTTCGCATTTTGCCTCGCAAGGGTCAAACACGCTTCGAAATTTTAGGGAAAGTCGCACCAAGATATATTAGGCCTTTTGAGATCCTTAAGAAGATAGGCCTCGTTGTTTATCAACTAGCGTTGCCACCACAGTTATCGGGGATGCATAACGTATTCTATGTTTCTATGTTGAGGAAATATCACCCCGATCCCTTGCATATTATTGATTGGAGGCATACTGAGTTGTGAAATGATTGTACATAGATGAGATGCCTATAGCCATCATAGATCGAGCTGTGAAGAAGTTGCGCAACAAGGAGATAACAATGGTACAAGTGCGCTGGCAGTTCCCTGGTGATGAGCAAGATACATGGGAGAGTGAGGACTTTATGATCTGATACTACCCTGAGTTGATTAGTGTTACTCCTTAACTTGTATTCCCTACATCACTGTAAATTTCGAGGATGAAATTTCTTATAAGAAAGGGAGGCTGTAACAACCCATAGTTTTGATATATAATTAATGGATCCGATAGATGTAATTTTCTAGAATTTTTAATGAAAATACATAAATTTTCTTGATTTCCTCCAATTTTTGATTATTTATCGAAGAAACTCGAATAATTGGAAAAAATATAATTTTGAGGAGAGAATACATTAAATTATAAGGGAAATGAAATTTTTGGAGAAAATATGATTTTTCAAAAAATTATTGAATTTTTAGAGTGATTATTAAATTTTTTGTGTAATTAATGAATTTTTGAAAAAAAAATGCAAATTTTGGATGGAATATTCAATTTTTTGGAAAAGGAATGTGTGAATATTGAAATTGGTGGTATGATTAAAAGTTTTGAAGTTATTAAAGAGCAATAAATTAAATAATAATGAAGAAAAAAGTAAAAATTTAGTGTATACATATATATATATACTAAATTTAATTCACTGCTCTTCAATATCTTCAAAACTTTCAATCATATGTATGTATCTATATACAAAAAAGGAAATAGAAAATAAAACACAAAAAAAGAAAAAAGAAAAAAAATCCAGATTTTTTGCCACATGAGCTCATGGCCCATCCAGGCCGAAAATTTTAATGCATGGGCTAGCAGCCTGTGTGGTTTGGGTTAACAATGCAACTTAGGCCAGTGCCAAACGGCCTGGGCATGCGTAGGCCACGTCCAAATTGTTGCATGGGCCACGTCCTAATCGGTGCGTGGGTTGACCCACGCGCCCATCTTCTTCTTCTCCTTAGATTTTAGCTTGATTTTCCATCGAAATTCAACCATTTTTCAATCGAAAACAAGCAAAATCCATAGTTTTGAACTATGGTTTTATCAATCCAATCACTCCCCTAACTTAGCCTATACATGGTGACAACAAGGCACCTTGCATAGTAGCTCATGGGCCAAGTGGATAGCCACATGGCACTCCCATTTTCCATGCAAGGCCATCTTAACATGCAACAAAATTTCCACCTTTGAGCATAATTTCCATTTTCTAGTTTCTGCAATCCATCTTCCATAGTTCATTTCTCCCTCATTTGGAGTCTGTTTTCAATGATCTAGTGCTCTTTAGAAAGCTCTTACTACCCTCTACAACATTGCACGGGTCGTTAGTCAAATCCCACATTCATTTGAGACTAAAACAACCACGAACAAAGCTGTTCAACACTGTTGCAGTTGGAAACCTGCAAAAAACTGTGTTGAAGCAAACTCTGAAGGGTTGATTTCTAACCCATTCAAGGTTTATTCCTAACGTAAAACCCCTTGTTTTATTCCTTTTGTTGTGTACTTTCATATAAGAGTGGTGGAAATCAGAAATTAAAGTCTTCAACCTATTCTACAAGGCACTAAAGTTAACTATTAATCAATTGTTACAACAGTTCCAACAGAAGATAGTTCTTGGAACCAGTTTTGAGGCATCATTTGAAGTGGCTAAGGACATCCGTTTGGATTGAGATTTGAGAAATTTTAAACCTCACACCATAGGCTACAAAGAGATATAAACCCCAACCCCTAATTCTCTATATACATAGTTTTATGTCCATGCCAAGATGCCTAGTTAAATAGAGGTTTTTGGTACTTGAAAAAATATTTTGAACTGTTGATATATGTGCTAAGTTGTAAGGTGAATTTTAAGAATGATTATAGCCATGGTTTCTTGTTTTGAGATGAGACTTGAATTATCAATATTTTGGAATCTAAGCTATACAAAATATGTAAGATAGGGCCTCAAATTATTAGAGCAATAGAGATGTTTAGTGTAACACCCTAATTTTCAACCGGATCTCCGTCTACTTGCTATGACACGTGTGGATCGTCGTCCGACGAAAATTGAGATGCTACTTAAAACGTTTCATTCTGTCAAAATCTTTTTCTATGAAATCAAGTTTATAACAATTCGTTCTCAAGTTAATGTCTGTGTATGTACTTTAAAACAAATCAAGGATTAAAATCATTACCCTATGTATTCATTAAGTTTCACAAACAATGTATAATTGATGCAGCGGGAATACTTAAAATGTTCATTCAAACCAAAAATCATTAAACAAATAAAATCATTTAAAGGTAAAATGGTTAAGTTAAAACCTATGAGATTACATAAAAACGACTCAGTAAAATACATAAGACTTAACCTTCAAGTCACCTATCCCGGACGACCTCTCCGTGAGGTGTCCAACCAAAGTATGAGTCTTCCGATCTAGACTACAGCCTTCTAAGTTCATGTGAACCTGAAAGATAGAGATGAGAGTAAGCTCAAAAGCTCAGTGAATCATTCCTACACATCACATGTATTATACAGACCTAATCCAAAACATTACAAGCACTTTCAATCATTAGGCGTTATAAACATTTATTTAGTTTTGGTTGAAGTCAAGACCGGAAGAGGGTTGAGATGCATACCCGTATTCCCTGTGATCCAATCTAATCGTAATCATAGAGGCCTCAGGTATTGATACTATCTAAAATTAGTCATGTCTCAGTATCACAGTCCAAGAGAGAGTACTTATCGCGACTTCGTATCATCTCCCAAAAACTTTGAGCTATCACAGTTAGCTTTGGGTGGGAATACCTACGATCCGCCTTTCGGCTCGACAATTGCACCGGTACGTGGATTCTTAGCAACCTTCGTCTTCTTTTAGCTTTATAAAGTTACTTCAATCACACCAAAGCATCATTCATACCATAGCAAGACATATTTACTAATGCTAGACATTAACAGAGTACGATAATTGATCAAACAATGAAATCTAAAAAAACATAATTTTCATATACAAACATCCCAAAATCAAGAAACTAATCATCACACATCATTCAACAACACCAACAATTCAAATCAAATTTCCCCAAACATTAACAACCTAGAACCTATTCAAACAAATGTCTTAAATTTTAAATCCGCATAATGCATGTGAGAGAGAAAATTACGCCCACTTGAGTTCTTGGCGATTTTCTACTCCTTTGTCTCTACGATCGTCCTAGAGCTTTTTATCTGCAATATAATTATAACGTACGATTTTTACGATTAATATTTCTATTATTTTCTTACTACTAATTTTCACAAGGAATTGGATATATTTTTAGGGATCTTTTGTGTCCTTAATAATTTAAGTGTTCTATAGTTTCTCATTCTTTTTATTATAGTTAAGTTATTCATCTAATAACTTCGAACAAAATAAGACTTATGTTCGTTAATCATTTAGTCTTATTAGAAGTTGACAATCTTTCATTTTCCATTATGTATTTGAAAATTTTCTACTAAATTATTTATAGCACTAGTTCTAGTGATTTATTTATTTATTTCCAATTGTATAATTTACTTCTAATTCGCTTTAATTCCTTAATTTAAAACTTTGAATTATTGGAAATGCATTCATTAATTAATTTTGTTTATTGCTTAATCTTAGCATTTTATAATTCATAATTCTAATTAACGTATATTATTGTGTATGATTTAGCTACGCTATCTTATGATATTTCTTAATCTATATTAATAGGTCTGTTATACTTAAATTACCAAATAACTATGTTTAAATTGTATAGTCTGAATTCATTAAATTTCTTACCTCTTGACTTGGTCAACCGACTAGTTGATAAAGAAGCTGCCAACACGGGATGATGTTCTTCTCTTCTCCGTCCAGCAACGTTCCCAGCTGCAACTGAAATTTTCCTCCTCCTTCAATCTTGCAAAACCACTTTTCAGTCACTCCTAACCGTCTGCTGCTTTAGTTCAATCAAACCCAACCTTGTCTCAATTTCTGAAATCACCATGATCAACCACTAATTGATGAAGAAGCTGCCACCACGACGCACCACCGGACCGTGTTCTGCTCACCGTCCAGCCCAATTTCCAGCAGCTCATCATCGTTCCTCTCCTCGTTCGACACTCCCTTCCAACTGTCAAGCGTCCGTTCAATCAGCAACCTTCTCTGTTCTTCTTCTCCACAAGCTGTCGTCGTTCAATTTCGTTCCACCGGTAATCAGCAGCTTACTGCGTGTGTTCAGCTGCTCCGGTCACCGTTCTCCCCAGTTTTCAATTGCAGCAGCCAAGTCTTTCTCCTCCAATGCCAGAGCTCCCTGCCGGTCTCCCCTGTTTTTTAGTTGTAGCAGCCAAGCCGCTCTCTTCCAACGCCGAAACTCCTTGCAGGTCCTGCTCTATCCCAACCATAGCAAGGACCAGCTTGCTGGCATTTTTCTTCTTCATTCAACGGTTGCAGCAACTTCAACAGCTTCCATTCATCTTCCTCTGTTCTTTCCTCTGTTTTCAATTGTAGCAACTGAATTACACTTCTCTAATGCCACTAACCGGTCACCCTCATTTCCAGTTGCAGCAGCAGCAGGGCGTTTCTTCTCCACTGAATCAGCTCTGTTTTCGGTTGTAGAAACAGAGCCTCCTTCTTCCACTATTTACCGGTTGTGTTTCTCTCCCACAGCCGTTTCAGCTCAGCATTATTCTCCTCCTCTGCTCACGGTTTATCCGCCAGCTCGTCTCCTCCAGTCGTCTTCCTCTTCGTCTTAACTGCTTTCAGTTGCTTCTCTTCTCCTCACTTAGTCTGTAGCTTTTACCGTCCACTCATGATCAGCCAACGTCCGTTCCAGTGCTCGTTCTACTGCCCAAGCCCCTATTTATAGACGACGAGCCGTTCTTGATCTTTCCCGTTCACCGCCCCTGGCGTCGCCTGAAAATTCTCGAGTCATCGTTCACCGCCTATATCCGAAACACCCAGACCTCTCTAGCGTAGTTTGATATTACATTCCCTCCTTACTCAATTCCGCCAAAACAGATCGATTTGCTTCTCATTAAGTTTTATTTAATCAAAATCCAGAAATCTTATTTAATTTACTTAATGGTTTACTTTGTTAATCATTTTATTTGTTTTAAACTTTAGTATAAATCCATGCCAATTTATTTAAAACTTTAGTGTATAGTTAATTGCTAATCATATCCAAAAATTTGATCCTTTTTTTTTCAAACATCAATTATTCCAATTTCCTAATTACTATCTTTTACAACTCAATACAATTTTCCAATGCCTAATTTCATCATCATTTCTTTTGTTTATTTATTTATTGTCCTTTTTATTATTATCATTATTATTTTTATTTTATTTTATTTATTTACTATTTTATTATTATTTTTCAATTAAATTTTATTCACAACAAGATTTCATCACCCACGAGAATTTTTGACGTTACATCTCATTCACCATAAACATGATTTTGTATAAAACGAAATAATCTAAACTGATAACATTTTGTTCGAATAAAATTTCAATTAGTCGTTGTCAATTTTTATATTGACTCGCAACGTAACGAGTTCGCAAAATTCTAGGTTGTTACATTTAGGCACTTCAAACCATAGGAAAGTTGGACATTTGAACAATTTGTTACATAACAGAGAATATAGGAGACCAATTGATCAACCAAAAGTATGTATTTTGAGCTGAAAGTTCGTGGAGAGGTCACTGAACATGTCAAGATTATGTGTACCAAATTTTTCTCCAATCTGAATTGGTTAAAGGGGTCAATTAATGTACCATTTGACTCCCTGCCACATAGGATACAGGATTTCACAATCCCTATTACTACATTTGGAAACCATAGCAAATGGTGTCCAAAAATCATAATCTAAAATTTTAGTGAATGTTTAGGAAGTGTAGATGAAGTCTGAAAAGTTTCCTGTAACTTCGACTTACAGATTGATCGCCTAAATATCGACAAATTCGCTCCGCAAGGAGAGCAAAAAACTTGAATTTGGGCTAAGTGTAGGAATTTGGGGATTTTGGTCTAAATGGGCCAATTTGACCTAATTTGGCCCAATTTGACCCAATTTGACTAAAGTTGACCAAAATTAACCATGTCGACCAAGTTTGATTAGTTGACTAAGTTTGACTGATTAATTGAATTTGACCAAATCGAATTTGGGTCAATCAGACCGATTAAGAATAGTGGAATAAGGAATTAAGCCACATCCTAAAGAGAGCTGAAATTAAGTTTAAATAATGCAAATTGGAGTGAGCACTGCGGAACTAGGTTGGTTGTCGACGGGACATTGGCACGTGGGACCTGAGGTGAGTAGTTTGATTCAGGTGTTTTTTGTGACTTATGTTCCTTGCATAAAACTTGTGTGAAATGACATGGTTTAAATGGTTTCATGAGATTAAGATACATCTGATTGATTTTGAAATGTGTAGATGTACACGGGTATGAGACCATAGGCTCGAGGGTCGAGCGTCGGGGTTAGGGTACATAATGTGATTAGGATTAGACTTGAGGGCCGAGCATTGGGGTTAGGGATTAGATCAGTGTGCCTAGCCTCAGAACGTGCTTGAGTCATGACACTTGAAAGCAGAGCATGGGGTTAGGGTATTCGATGAGTACGCCTAGCTCATGACCCGCTCGAGTGGCCAGTACGCCTACCTCAGGACTCGCTCGAGCGATGACCTTAGGTTGGATTTTGTTGATTTAACCCTAGCCTGGATATAATTTTTAACTGACATATATTTGAGATGTTTTCTATAACTATTATATTGTTTGTAACTACTTTTGTATTATGTCATGCATTCAAGTTTGATATCATTTCTACTGCTCATGCATATATGCACTATTTTTTAATGTGGGTTATGGGTGACATTGTGGTCTTACTACTCACTGAGCCACGTTGATTTTTAAGCTCACTACTCTACTAATATTTCAGGTTCTTCAGTGGCTGATAAAAGAAAATGTGTGGTGATTGCCTAGTTCCCCTGACAACTTCTTGTTTCTTTTCTGGTATTTTTGTTTAAGTTTGGTCATGTTTGTGTATGTGTATATAGTCAAATGTATATTTTGGACAAGACAAGTATGTAATCCAATGATTGTTCTTCGTATGTTTGTTTACTTTTACTTTTGAGTCTTTCAATTATTCTAATATCGTTTATTGTTGGGATTAAAGAGACTTAAAAATAATTGGGCAAACTTGACATAGTGAATGAGTTCATCCGGCCACTGTACTGGTCGGGCCACCCTTGGCCTAAGGAAGGGGTCCCAATAAAATATGATGGTTTTGACTAGGGAAATAGGATAATAATAGTATGATACTTGTGAATAAAATTATAATATTGTCATTTTAGGCAATATTTCACAAGATAAAGGTTGATATTGCAATGAAATTAAGATCTTAAATGTAATCCACTATGAGTAGTTTTTTTTCTTTATATGGTCTACTTTAAAAATTATGTTAAATTACATTATGTTGTGTTCAATTACATGAAATAATGATTTTGGATTATTTTATCGAAAATCTTTTCATTGTATGTGTGGAATTACTCAGTTTTTGCAAGGCTTTGCATGGATTCATCAAAATATTGGCTCCAGATTTTATAAGGCTACATTGGATTTGTTGGGTTGTGTCTCTAAACTTTAGGACATCTTAGATATTAGCTTTGAATTGTGAGGTTCCACTAGTTGTGCATTAAATAATTGTTTTGTTGATATGTTGTATGATATTATTGCAAGAATTTCAGGTTTGACCATGATACTATGATATTATATGCGTTAAACTGGATCTCTAGCATTCTTGCATCATATGCATACATATTTTTTTGTATTTGTTAATAGTATATGATACAACTCACTTAAGCCAAGTTGAATTAGGCTCAGTATTCTTTCTATTTTCAAAAACTTATGGGATAGACAAGGGAAAGATGTTGTAGATGTTAAAGTTTTGATTAGCTCTTATGCTGCATTTCTTTTGTATTTTTGCTATGTAGTGTAGGTCATTTTGCTTACTAGACGTGCCAAATTTTGCAACTCTTTTGATCCAACCTACTTATGTATTAGCAACTACAATGGCAATACTATAGTGTTGCCGGAAAAATTCGTTTTCATATGTTTGGTTTTGGATGAATAAAGCTTGTAATTCAGTGAGTTTATGAATAAATTTTAGACTTTTTTATTTTTTTTTTTCCCATTTAATCAAACATTAAAAGAAAGCGCTTTCAGATAAATGTCAGCGCTTCGAAACAGAGCCATGTTTGATAGATGAGGCCTATATAAACAGTTTTGAAGGACGGCAATAGTTTCACGCATGGGCCTACACAGGAAAATAAAATTAGAAATACTTGTCCAATTTTACCTGCAACGCTAAAAACAAAACATGAATTATTTGCTTGGGATAGCACATCAATTATTAACATACACTTGACATTATTATAGTTTATTCATTTCCTTGCGTCCAAAATCTTATGTTTCCTCTATGAAGCCAACCGCCCATATTTTAATATGAATTAGTTTCTCCGATCCATCCCACAGAAGTCATGCCATCAACAGATGTTGGGGAGTTATATTGCTCTATATCTACATCGAGTTACTTGCAGGGAAATTAAAGGATCAAGAGATGGGCACCGGATTTTCTCCTTTTCAACTCCTCCTTGTTTTTCTGTTTATAATGGTATGTACATTTGCACTTCGCTTCAATCTTGTTTCATAAATATTTATACATTTGCTTAGAAATATATATGCAGAGTTACATGGATAACATCTTTAATTTAAAGTACCCCATTTAAAAATTGCGGTTTCAGGAGTAGTTCTATAAATTTCTAGGACCGCAATGGAAGTCACAATTGGATCTTTTTTCTGTTTTGTGAGATTTGATATCTGAGCCAACTGCTTGTAGGCAAACAAGCTCCAGATTGTCTACATAGGGCTAGAACTTATGACTTCTTAGTAACTTTAATGGCTCTAGAACCGATTAAAACCTCAAATTAACTATCTATTGTGTATATATAAGGATATCGAAAGTTGTAAATCATTTGGTATAGTTTTGGTGTATCAAGCTTTGTATTACATTTATTATTTTCTTCAAAAATTTGTTGGATTAAGATATTAGTGTAAAAATTTCAAGTGCTAGTGATTTACACAAATTATTTTATACTGATTTCAGTCTATTTATTCGTATTGTTAGATAAATTAAGATTTAAAGTTATTAATAATTTGTTGTACATCTCGTGCAGTGCATCTATGAGATGACTGGAGCAATAGCGGATGTTGCAAATCTAGCGATGCAACATCATCCCATGATGCTTGAAGAAGATGATAGAGGTGATGCCCATGATCATATGCACCATGTTCATCATCACGATGCTCGCCAAATTCAAGTTCCTCATGATGCCCATGGTCAAATGGACCCTTCCCATTATGTCTTCTTGACTGAGAAAGACCTCAAGTTAGGGAAAACTATGCCCATCTACTTCCCTAACACAAATCCCATTGCTTCTCATTTCTTGCTTAAAGAAGAAGCTGATTCCATTCCCTTCTCATCTTCTCAACTCCCTGCCTTGCTTCAATTCTTCTCCATCCCTTCTGGCTCTCCCTCTGCAAAAGCCATGGAATACACACTAAGGCATTGTGAATTCAAACCTGTGAAAGGAGAGAGCAAGACATGTGCAACATCTCTGGAATCCATGCTTGATTTCATTAGAGGGGTTCTTGGTACCCGTTTCAGAGTCCTAACAAACAAGCGTCACAGAAAAGAGGGAGCGATAATTAATTCAGTAGTAGCTCTGCAGAACTACACAATCTTGGAAGTGACGAGGGAAGAGGAATCAACTAATGAGATGGTAGCATGTCACAGCATGGCTTATCCTTACGCAGTTTTCTATTGCCATCATCTTGATGGGGAGAGTAAAGCGTTTAAGGTTACGGTAGTGGGTGAGACTAACGGGGAAAGAATTGAAGCGGTTGTACTTTGCCACATGGATACCTCGGCTTGGAACCTTGATCATGTTGCTTTTCATATGCTTGGCATCAAAAGAGGGACCGACCCTGTCTGTCATTTCTTCCCTGATGATAATCTTGTTTGGTTACCTGCACCCGTGCCTGCTGCTACCTCTATATAATAAGTAGCAAGTTATTTAATCTAGGATACTGTTATTCAGGTAATAAATATATATTTGTGTGTGTAATATTAGTTGATACTCAGTGCTTCATACTAAAGCTTGCTATTAATAATTATGTGATCGAATAAATCTCTTGCTGATCGCGAAGTGTTGAAAAATAATGTCACCGTTTTTGTTAATTAAGAGGTACTACGTAATTTTTAATTTTGCTACCTCTATATCTTGCTAAGCTAGGTAGGAAGTATTGTCTATGAGCTGCATGGGATTTTCTTGGTTCTATGACAAGTAATCACCCAAGATAAATAACCAAAAAATAAAAAATATGTTATGAATCAAATTAGAACAAATTAAAAAATGCAATAATTTCTTCAAGAGAAAATAAATAAAATTTAAGAACACTAGAGAGAAGAAAGAATTTCAAGAGAGAATTGTTCTCTTTGTTAATAATTTTTATAAAACACAAAACTCCTTTATATAAATTTTTAGAATATGAGTTACTTCAATCATATAATAACAGTTAAATAATCTCATTAATTTAGAAATTATAAGATTTAAGGATTATAAAATATTAAATGTAAGCGGCTACAAAGGCATTCAATATTTCAATAATATTATTTCTAATACTCCCCCTTTAAATGTCTTTTATATGAGAATATGTCTCATTAAAACTTTATTAGATAAAACTTATTAGGAAAAAAATTTATAAGGAAAAAAGTACATATTCTTATAGAGTCTTATTATATTGTTAGGATTACCTCATTAAAAACCTTACAAGAAAAACCTACTTAGACAAAACCTTAGTTAAGTGAAAAAAGTACAGTGCACTAATTAATAACACCTCTTTATTCTCTTCCTGTTGATAATATCATTTAAGATCTTTAAGTCGATGCATCTCAATGTTATGAACAAACTTTTCAAATAATGTATCAGTAAAGCCTTTGTAAAGATATCTGCCAACTTGTTACTTGAACGAATTTGTTGAACTTCAATATTACCATTCATTTGAAGATTATGTGTGAAGATGAACTTTGGCAAAATATGTTTTGTTCTATCTTCTTTTAGTTGCACGATGCACGCAATATTATCTTCATAAAATATTGTTTTAGTATCACTCTTCGAAGATCAATCATAAGTCCATTCAATACGTTGAGTCATTGATATTAAACAAACACATTTTCAACTTGCCTCATGAATTGCTAATATTTCAATATGATTTGACAATGTAGCAACTAATGTTTGTTTAGTAGACCTCAAAGATATGGTAATACTGCCATATGTGAATATATAGCCTGTCTCGGATCTTGTTTTATGTGGATCGAATAAATATCCAACATCCACATAACCAACTAATTACTTTCGAGATTCATTTGAATAAAATAAATTCAAATTAATTATGCCTCTCAGATATCTGAATACATGTTTAACTTTATTCCAATTTCTTCTTGTAGGTACAGAACTATACCTTACTAATAAATTCACAGAAAATGTTATATCAAGTCTTGTATTGTTAGCAAGATACATTAATGCACTAATGGCACTGAGATATGGTACTTCAGGACCAAGTTCTTCATCATCTTCTCAAGTCCAAAAAGAAATCTTTATTCACATTAAGTAAACGAATAACCATTGGAGTACTCGATGGATAAGCTTTATCCATATAGAATCATTTCTAGATCTTTTCTATATAAGCTAATTGATTAATATGAATATCATTTGATAAATGCTCAATTTGCAAGCTGAGACAAAATTTAGTTTTACCAAGATCTTTCATTTCAAATTCTTCATTTAGATAATCTACTACCTATAAAAGTTCTTCAGGACTCCCAATAACATTCAAATTATCAACATATACAATAATTATAACAAATGTAGATTTAGGTTTCTTGATGAAAATACATGGACAAATTGGATCATTCTTACAATCTTCTTTAGGCAAATACTTACTGAGACAGTTATAAAACATTTGTCTAGATTGTTTTAGTCCATACAAAGATCATTGTAACTTTATTGAATAAATTCTTCGAGAATTTGAGTTAGATGTTATAGGCATCTTAAATTCTTCTGAGATTTTCACATAAATATCATTATCAAGAGATCTATATAAGTAGGCCGTTACTACATCCATTAGACGCATTTCAAGTTTTTCTTGGATTGTCAAGCTCATAAGATATCTAATTGTAATTACATCCACAACAGGAGAATATATGTCCTCATAATCAATACCTAGTCTTTATGTAAAACCTTGTGCAACAAGTCACGTTTAATATCTTACGATGTCATTATTCTCATTTCATTTTCGCACAAAAACTCATTTAGACCCTACAGGGGTCACACCTTCAGGTGTTTGGACTATAAGTTTTGCGAATGAGTCTACCTCTGCCTAAGATTGCATCTTTTCATTTTTGTCAGTCATGTCTTTTACGACATTCTTCAATAGATTTAGGTTACTGATCCTCACTTTCATTCAAAACATTAAGCGCTACTTTATATGCAAAGATATCATCAACAACCTTTTCTTTTCGGTGCCATCTCATCCCTATGGTGTTATGACTAATTGAGATTTCTTCATTATTTTTAGGTATATGTACCTTTTCTAGGATTTCATTATTAGTTATGTCACCCATCTCTTCAAGAGTATCTAACACCTACATTTGGACATCCTTATCAATTACTTCTTTTCTTTTTTAAGGATTTTTATCTTTGGAACCAATTGGTCTACCACGTTTCAGGTGTGCCTTAGATTCATTTACAACAAGTTGTCCTTCAACAGACTTCAATATGAGCGAGAGCATTGACAGTTGGTATATGTGATTTAATCACTCTTTTAAGGTCAGTGAATGCATCAGGAAATTTATTTGCAATATTTTGCAAATGAATTATCCTTTGAACTTCATATTCACATTGCTTTGTTTGAGGATCGAATTGGGATAATGATGAAGCATTCCAATCTATTTCCTTTCCCAGTTGTTTATTCTCTCCTCCTAACGTTGAAAAAATTGTCTCATCAAAATGACAGTCAGCAAACCGTGTTGTAAAAATATCTCCAGTTATTGGTTCAAGATACTTAATTATTAATGGAGAATCATATCCAACATATATACCTAACCTCTTTTCATGACCCATCTTAGTACATTGTAGTAGAGCAATTGGAACATATACCGCACATCTAAAAATTCTTAGATGAGAAATATTTGACTCTCGAACATAAGTCAATTGAAAAGGGGAGAGTTTATGATAATTTATTAGCCTGATGTGTATAAGAGCTGTTGCATGTAAAATAGCATGTCCCTATACTGAAGCAGGGAGTTTTGCTCTCATAATCAATGGTCTACCTATTAATTAGAGGCGCTTGATAAATGATTTTACTAAACCATTTTGTGTGTAAACATAAGCAACAAGATGTTCAACAATAATTCTAACTGACATGAAATAATCATTAAAAGCTTGAGATGTAAACACACTAACATTATTAAGACATATTTTCTTAATTGGATAATCTAAAAAATGAGCTCTTAACTGTAGTATTTGAGCAAGCAATCTCGTAATCGTCAAGTTACGAGTTGATAATAAAGACACTTGTGATCATTTTGTAGATCCATCAATTAAAACCATAAAATATCTAAATAGTCCACACGGTGGCTGAGTGGGCCCACATACATCACCTTATATATGTTCCAAAATTGCAGGAGACTCAATTCCAACCTTAGTTGGTGATGGTTTAATAATGAGTTTTTCTTAAGACCATGCAGTGCATAAGAATTCACTAGAGTTAAAAATTTTCTAGTTTTTAAGTAAATGTCCATGTGAATTCTTAATGATTTTTTGCATTATTATAGAATTGGGATGCCCTAGCCTGTCATGCCAAATATTTAAATTATTACACCAGTAAACTTCTGATTTACTATAGCATTTATCTCAATAGTTGTAATATTCGTGTAGTATACACCGGAAGAAAAAACGGATATTTTTTCTAAAACATGTTTATTACTCGATACCACACTTGTAATATGAAGATATTCAATATTTCCTTCATTAATCATCTTGATATAATACCCATTTTTCTAATGTA
>JAJIYU010011664.1:0-15135 GCA_030144865.1 Tinospora cordifolia
TTTATTTAATATAATTTTGTTTTTTGTTTGAATGTGTTGTTTTTTTTTTTTGTGGAAAATTTTTTTTTTTTTTTTTTTTTTTTTTTTTTTTTTTTTTTTTTTTTTGTTTCGGCCTTTATATTGTTGAGATTTTTTTTTTTTTTTTATCTTCATAGAAGTCTTTTGATTTTTATTGCACCTTTTATCACTAATATACTTTGTATGTGATTGAATTAAAGCAATTGTATTTTTGGAGGGAATATTTCTCATTTAACTAATTAAAAGAAAACTTAAGAAAAAAAAAACACCTCCTTAGTCTTTGGCTCTAAAAAAAATTTATTCTTCTTTAACTAATTAAAAGAAATATTTATAATAATAAGCATCAATATGAATTAAGTAAATAATTTTTTGACACAAGAATTAAATAAATATTAAAAACATTAGAGGGAGATTTATGAAGAAAAATTGAAATGTGGTGACGTTGCTTATTTAGTCCTTATGATCGAAAAGGCGTAAAATACGTGTCAAACAATGTTTGACGAAAGAAATAGTTAGATGCATGGATAGTCAATCGATTCTTAATGATTACATCTAATTTCGCATGTGTGCTCACTAATGCACGATTGATCTTTATGTAACACCACAATTCTTAGTCCTTCATTTCTATCACATCAGAGTCATACATAAAGAGGCGCGCCCATAAATCATTAGATATCGGCATATGTGTCATCTGACGAGAACTGGGACGTTACTATTTGCATACTCAAATCATATTAAACACCGTCTCAAATGTTATGTGAAAAGAAAAGGTGAGATGAGCTCAAGGACCTAATGGATCATACACAGTATATCCACAATATTATTCAAGTCAAAATATCAAACATGTAAATACTTGACATACATTAGGCATTTCAAATATTTAATTGTTCATTAGTAGTTAATTTGACTAAAAGGCTTTACCCCTATGTTCTTTCATCATCATCACATTGAAAAAATAAGAAAAATGCACTATATGTCAGATTCCTAAGGACCAATGGGGCACACCCATTACCCAACCTTGGAACTAGGGTCACACCCATCGCTCCATTACCAAAGAACTAGGGTCACACCCATCGTTCTATCATCGAAAATTAGGGATTAACTCATTATTTCATCTGCGAGAACTCCCACAATGATCCTTCGTGGGCCACTACGTTGGTACGTGGTTCAAGTCTTAGTTTAACTTTAATTAAGATCACATACTCATTCATCTCATCAATTTAAGCATGCAAAGTATAGAACAAATAATATCATTCTAGTAAATCAGACTAAATAATCATTTCATGACTGTCACATATATAATTATTCATTTCGCATGTTATGAAAGCAAGTAAACAATGAGCATAGATACAAGAATCATATTATATATCACTATACTAATAAAAGGCATCAAAATATTAAATCAATGTTTAAATGTACCCTAGCATGCTCTTAAGCATTCATAATAGAGTAAACAAGAACCATGTTTAACATTTAAAACTCAAATAAAATTAAGGAGCAAGGTAATCATCTCCACTTGTCTAATAAGTTCCCTTGGGCCCTTAGTTGTAGTTGTGTTAGCCTTAGATCTTCAACCTTGGAGATAGTGAATTCTTCTTTTGTTCGCCTCCAAAGAGTGTTTAGGATGGTTTCTAGTAATCTATTATCTGGACTTCATAATGACTTGAATGACTTTATATTGATTTTACACCAACTTCATAAGGACTCTACATTAATTCTATATTTCTCTCTGTAGACTCTCTAATAACTTCATAGTTGACTCCGTAATAAGCATATTAACTTTATAAATGACTTTGTATTGACTTTGTAATAACTCCATAACGACTCTACATTGACTCCACATTTCTTCCTATTGATTCTCTAATAACTTTATAGTTGACTTCGTAATGACTTGTAAATAAGCATGTTGACTTCATAAATGACTTTATAATCAACTTCACATTAACTCCATAATGATATCTCAATTGACTTCACATCAACTTCGCATTGACTTCACATTGATTTCATAATTATTTGATGTTTCTTTCGTAATTGACTTTACATGACTTTATAATGACTTCATATTGTCATAAGCTTCTAATCTTAATTAAATTGACAATTTTGCCCTTCGATGGCAAAATTACTATTTTGCCCCCAGTTCGTCCAAATAACTTTCTATTCTTAAAATTATTCAATGTTTCATACAATGTTGTTTTATAATTCATTGAATTGAATTGACTATTTTACCCCTAAGTGTTCAAATTACCATTTTATCCCTATGGTGTTTAATTGTGCTTAATACTTTTATGGACTCATTTATGATCTTGTATATTCTTATTTTTAAAAATTCGAGAATTCATCAAGGTATTACAATCTACCCCCCTTAAAAAAAAATTTCACAAAATTTAAAATGATCACATATCTATACAATGCTCTCCAATCAACTAATCCTAGTGAAGAAGTCCAGGTATTTCTTCCGCATTTCAATCTCTAACTTTCAAATGGCCTCTTCTAAGTAATGGTGTCTCTACAAAACCTTGACTAGAGGGATATCTTTGGTTCTGAGACTTTTTACCTTATGATCCAGTATTTTGATGGCTGGTTCTTTGTAAGTGGCGTTGTCCTGGAGATTGACTTGCTCCCAATGTACAATGTGAGAGGGGTTGGCTCATACTTCCACAACATCGATACATGGAATACATAGTGTATCAAGGACATTCTGCTTGGGAGATCTTGCTCGTAACCACATTTACCAACCCGATGAAGGGACCGATAGACCTTGGTGATAGCTTCCTTTTGATCCCAAAACGTTTAATCCCCTTCCGAGGACTGATCCTCAGGAATACTCTATCACCCTGTTGCAATTCTAAAGGTCTTCTCTTTTTATCTGCATAACTCTTTTACCCACTCTGAGTCATGATTAACCTCTTTTAGGTCTGTTTTACCTGTTCATTCATATCTTGCACTAGGTTAGGCCCTGTGAGTACATGATCTTCAAAGTTTGCCCAACATGATGGGGTAGAGTGTTTCATATGAGTCATTCTTATACTTGCCTAACAACTGTTGTTATAGGCGAACTCCACCAAGTGCAAGTATTTGCTATAGTTACCCTTGAAATCAAGGACACGAGCTCTTAACATATCTTCCTATTATCTGTATAACCCTCTCAGACTGCCCATATGTCTAAGCATTGAAAACAGTTTTTTAACAACCCTGAATTTTGTAACATGTGTACGTTAATAATAATAATAATAATAAATAATGTCAAAAGATCAAAAAGTTTTAATTATAAATTAATCAAAAATATAAATATGGAAATAAGAAGATTGAATGAATTTATCTCCAAGTACTTTTGAAGGAATGACGAACCATTTTGTTGCTTATCGATGGTTTATAGTAATGAATAAGCATCTGAATGCAATGGGAACCACTGGACCCAGACGAGTGGCATTGGCTGTTTACCAGCTAGTGGGACTGGCATATCACTGGTAGGAAATGATAGTTAATGACCCCACCATAGATGAAGCTAACATGACGTGGGACAAATTCAAGTTGTTATTCTATGATACTTTTTTCTCCACTGCTAAGACAAGACAACTGCAATTCGAATTTATTAGGTTGACTCAGAGGAACATGAGGTGGCAGAATATGAACAAAAGTTCACAGAGCTATCGAGATTTGCCCCGGAGTTTGTGAGGGACAAACAGTCGAAGGCAGATAGATTTTTGGAAAGGTTGAAAGTGGAGATCAGAAAGATCATTGTACCATTGAAGCTGACTCCTCTACGTGAGACATTGGTGAGGGCACAAATGGTGGAACGAGACTTGGAGTATGAACAATTCCTGAAGAATAAACATAAGAGACCACAAGAAAGGCATATGGTAAGAGCCCCACAGAGGAAGCAGATCAGACGAGAGGCACCTAGGGAAACCTCTACTCAGAGTCGGAAGCAATTAACCACCAGGTAGGAACCCCTACAGATAAAGCAAGGGCAGATGAGTAATGAGCAAAAGGAGGAAGCGAAGAGGTTAGGTTTATGTTATGCTTGCAATTAGAAAGGACACTTAGCTTGAGACTGTCCAAGTAAAGCATTAGCCTTAGTTCGTCAGCAACCACAAACTCGTGGACAGAGTGGTCGTCCACCAAAGAAACAACAGCCACCACCTCAGCCACTACAGAAGGAAACGGCTAGGCTATACTTAACTGATGCTCAGATAGATCTTACCCCAGCTGTAGAAGGTACATTCTTACTATTTGCTGTAGCTGTGCAAGTATTATTTGACTCTGGTGCTACAAAATATTTTGTGTCTGAAACCATAGTAAATAAACTCCAGTTAGTTACAAACCCATTGGAGGTGTCCTTAGAAGTGTCTACTCCATTAGGAATTTTGGTGAGTTCTAGAAGATTCTGTCGATGTGAACTCACCTTTGGAGATCTGCTAGTTATGGCGAATCTCTATATATTATCCTTTGATGGATACAATGTAATACTAGGGATGGATTGGTTGACCCAGTATCAGGCACAGATAGATTGCCAAAGACGAAGGGTGATTATTAGGTTGCCATCAGGAGAATTAGTAAAGATAAATGGGGATATGAATAGACTGCCTAGAAGTCCAATGTTAGCTCTATTGTATGTCATCAAACAGAATGAGGACTTCAGACAGTTACTGGAAGAGGATGTCGAGAAATCTAGGGAAATCCAACAGATTTCGGTGGTACGAGAATATGCAAATGTATTTTCTGATGAATTGTCTGGTCTTCCACCACACAAAGTAATAGAGTTTAAGATAGAACTGCATCCAGGAACTAATCCTATTGCCATGCCACCATACCGAATGGCTCTGGCTAAACTGATAGAACTAAAAACTCAGTTAGATGAATTATAGGCAAAAGGCTTTATTAGGCCGAGTGAATCGCCATGGGGAGCCCCAGTCTTGTTTGTTAAAAAGAAGGACAGATCCATGAGATTATGTGTGGATTACAAGAAGTTGAATCAAGTAACTATCAAGAATAAGTACCCATTGCCCAGAATAGACGACTTCTTTGATTAGCTGAGAGGAGCTACCTAGTTTTCTAAGATAGACTTGAGGTCAGGATACCATCAACTCAGGATCCGAGAGTCGGATATACCAAAGACGACATTTAGGACTTGATATGGATATTTCGAGTACACAGTCATGCCGTTTGGATTAACAAATCCACCGGCTACCTTCATGAATTTGATGAACAGAGTTTTCAGCCAATATCTAGATCAATTTGTGGTGGTCTATGTCGATGATATTCTGATATACTCAAAATCAGAAACTGAGCACGAGCAACGTTTACATATAGTTTTACAAACTCTCAGAAAGAACCAACTGTGTGCCAAGTTCAACAAATGTGAGTTCTGGATGAAGAGAGTAAAATTTCTAGGCCATGTTGTCTCAGGCGAAGGTATATCGGTGGATCCAGAAAAGGTAGAGGCTGTAGAAAATTGGAAACAACCAACCACCATAACAGAAATCAGAAGCTTCTTAGGGTTGACTGGCTACTACTATCAATTTATACAGGATTTCTCTAAGTTGGCAAGTCCCTTGACAAAGTTGACTAAGAAGGGGAAGAAGTTTGTTTGGGATGATTAATGTGAACATTCATTCTAGGAATTGAAGAAAAGGTTAAATATTGCTCCAATTTTAATTACGCCTATTCACAGTGTAAGATACACGCTGTACACAGATGCTTCACGAAAAGGATTGGGTGCGATGTTGATGCAAGAGGGACAGGTAGTTGCATATGCTTCAAGACAATTGAAGCCACATGAACAAAATTACCCTACACATGATCTGGAGTTAGCAGCGATCGTGGTTGCACTGAAAATAAAGAGGCATTATCTGTACAGAGAAAGTTTTGACCTATACTCTAATGATAAGAGTCTCAAATACATTTACACCCAGAAGGAACTGAACCTTCGACAAAGAAGGCGGTTAGAGTTCCTGAAGGACTATGATTTTCAGCTGCATTATCATCCTGGTAAGGCTAATTTAGTAGCTAACACACTGAGCAGAAAATCCAACAAACAGGATGAGGACATGACACAAATGTATCAGCTGATTTGCTCATATAATCTGGTTGTTGCCACAAATGACACTCAAGCTTATCTGTACGCTATGGTTGGTCAACTAGACATTCTATGTTGGATCAGAGATGAACAGAAGAATGGCAAATAGATTACAGATCTTATCGAAGGCGCTAAACAGGGCAAGCATACAGATTTCAAATTAGACTCGGATGGTGCATTGAGACTAGGGAATTGAATCTGTGTCCCAAATATCGGACAAATTAAGGACACCATACTAGATGAAGCACATCAGACTAAGAGTTGGATTTGCCGAATAGATTTTCCTCAATTCTTAATGTGTTTCATATCTCAATTCTACAGAAGTACGAACCAAACCCATTTCACATAATTCGTTGGGAGGATATCGTACTTCAAGGCGATGCAACCTATGAAGAACTAATGGTTCGTATTTTGGATCAAAAGGTACAAAGTCTCAGGACTAAAGACATTTCATTGGTCAAGGTCCTGTGAAAGCATCATGGATTGGAAAAGCGACCTGAGAATTAAAAAGTGAAATACAAAAGAAGTACCCAAAGCTCTTCACTAAGAATGTTGAATAGAATGTAGTTACCATGTACCTTATGTAAATTTCAGTGACGAAATTTTTTGAAAGGGGGTAAATTGTAACAACCCCAAATTTTGTAGCATGTGTATGTTAATAATAATAATAATAAATAATTTTTGAAAATATAAATTAATGTCGAAAGATCAAAAGTTTTAATTATAAATTAATAAAAAATATAAATATGGATATAACAAGATAAAATGAATTGATCTCCAATATTAGCTTGAATTAGTTTGGAAAAAAAATGATGAAATTTAGGATTGAAAAATTCTTATTGATTGGTGAAAATAGCAATTGGAAATGTAGAATAAATTGATGCTCGAAAAAATATGCATACATATAATAGAAGCATTAAAATGAATAAGGAATTATATTATTAACATATATATAAGCTTATAACAAAGTTTAAGTAAATTAAAGTGATTAGAAAAAAAGGGGGGAAATTTCGAAATCCAGAAATCTGGATTTTGATTGAACAGAGCAATAGAGAAAAAAAAAACATCCAAAAACCAGAAATCTGGAAAATCGGAGTTGAAACCAGAAAATTCTGGTTTTGTTGATCCGTGCTGGTGAAGATAAATCTGGAAATCTCGGTAAGTAATGTTTGGCGATGATGATCGAATTTTCTAGGTAACTTCAGCTCTTTACATAAGTGAGCCGACCATTGAAGGAGATGAAATAAGAACTCTATTGGGCATTCAGTTGGTGAGCAGAAGAAGAAGAATGAAGGAAGATGAAGAAGAACACTAGTTGTTCGATTTTTCTGGTTTGCGCGAGCTCGAATCAAATGAGGCAGCTAGAAAGTTGAGGGAGACGAGCTAAAAGCTGAGATTGAATTCAAAATTATGGGTTGAGGCATTGAAAAACAGAACCTGAAGTAGAGTTTGAATTTTGGGATCTTGAAGTCATGAATTTCTAATTTGGGGATTTTAATTGGAGCAACAAGAAGGAGAAACATCTGAAATTCTTGATTCAACTTTCAGCTTTGGACGTTGAGTAATAGAGAAGGAAAAAAAAAATTGGATCTTGGATTTTGGTGGAACTTTAACAGGAGGAGAAGCAAAAACTGGAAATTTTTGGTCTCAAAAAAATTCTGGTCCATGATGGAGCAAAAATCTGAAGCTTGGATCCCAAGGACTTGAAGTTGTTGGATTATATAACACCCCGACCCCCGTATCTTTAAGCAATGTACATGACCATCGTTCTCTTGATAGTGGACTTAACAAAATGGCGGGTCGAGTCGATGTTACTTTACAAGTGACACTCACTTGTTCTTTTCTCTTTAGTATCTCGTGTCTTTGTATAAAATTCAAGAATACAAAACTTTCAATAAAATCAAGGCAAATTAAAAGAGATAAAGAAATTCAAACTATTTTATTCATAATAGAAAGAATAATTGAAGCTTCTAAACTTCTCAAAAAGAACTAATTGTTACAGCAGAAAACTTCAAAATACTTTTTAATAGAAAAACATAAAAACTTTGGGCAACATGCCCTTAAAAATTCTAAAAATATAATAATAAGGTAGAAACCATCTAAGAATTATCCATATTCAACTGCTTCATGGGTTTCATGTTTCTGAAAAATAAGAAAGGAATGAGTGACCACATGGCCCAGTGGATCTTTTTTGAAAAATCATCTTTCATATTCAAACTCATAACACAATCATAATTCAAACACTTGCAATCATTAGGTGTTTCAAATAACAATTTGTTTAAGTCGAGTCTCAAACCAAAAGGGCTTTTAATCTCTTGATGCTCTTAACTAAGTAAACAGGGCCCACTCAGCATCAACCCGTTAGTGGCACAGTCGGCATCAACCCGTTACACATGGTGACCCACTAGGTAATGTGGTACACAGCCGTCAAGTACTTAGGTCTAAAAACCATATGACCTAACTCATATGAAAATAACATCCATAGTGTCGCCTTGACCATGATTATGGTACATGGTTATTATCACCATCGTCTTAGATTAATTCTCATATCATAATCTCATAAAATAAACTTCAAAATATGAAATCAAACTAAAACTCAGAATATACACAGTCAATTCATGAAACACTCATAAAACATGCATCATACTTTAATTTAAAAGCCTAAGTATAATACTAACATGGTATGGATGATATGATTGCTCAAACATGAATCAAGACTAAAAAACTGAAATAAACTTTTAAAATTCTAAAACTGAAATTGAAAATCTTTGAATTTAGTGAAAACACACAAACAATGAGAATGCCATAAATTTAAATAAGAACAAAAGGGTGTTCTAGAAATCACTTCCACCTTGTGAGGCTTTCTCCAGAAATTTCGGCAGCAATTCCCCCCATGTAATAGTGCCAATGAAGATCACCCAACTTAATTTTCCAATTTGAGAGAAGAACTTCTCACACACAAGTAAGAGGAAGGAAAGATGGGAAGAGGTGCCAAGAAGAAGGCTTAGAGAAAATAAGAGGCAATTTCAACTCTTATTTTTGGAATGAGGGAATTGAGAACCTAGGGGGTTTATATAGGTTTTCAAAGGGAGAAAAATAGAAAGTTTTGAGTTTTTTTTAGAGTAAAACACCGTAATTTTCTTTAATTTTGTACTTTCTAATTTTGAGAATAAAATGAGTATTTTTCGAATTTTTTTCGAAATTTAAAAATAAATTTTTGGATTTTAGAAACCTTTTTTTCAAATTTTTTGTGATTTTTTTGTAATTTTCATTTTTAATTTCAAATCCTTTGATCTTGTCCGTTGGATTTCCTCGAGCGCATCAACGGTTCGTGATCAACCAAAAAATGTCTCAGATCTGGACTGTTGGATCTTCCTCGAGCGCAGCACGGTACACGATCACCGAACGTAGCTTTGATCTGGACGCTTAGATTGTCCTCTAGCGCAGCACGTAGATCTCGTTCGTGATCAATGAAACTTGTCTGGACCATCAAATACCCCGATCACGGTGTGCGGATCTCGTTTGCGATCAACGAAACTTGTCTGGATCGTCAGATGAACCTCGATCACGGTGTGCGGATCTCGCTTGCAATCAATGAAATAGATCTCGGCCGCATGATTAACCTCGAGTGCAGTGTTCTGTTTCACGATTTCATTTTTGCGCCTGCGTTGTGCGCTGTTGGATTTGATGGATCGATCGTGGCCGTTTGATCTTGATGATTGGATGCATCAGGGCGTTGGTGCGGATCTGATCGTGGCCGTTGGATCGTGAGATCTGATTTAGATCTATGGTTTGCAGCCGTTGGATGTGTTTTGAGTTTATTTTTTTAATTTTTCAGCCAAATTTCTTTTTTTATTTTTGAATTTTTGTCAAATCTTGATCCTAATTGACTTTCTAATCTTGTTTTCATAAAAAATTGCACGTATCCTTGTATTTTTGGCTATGATATCTCATTTTATGAGTTATATTCATATATTTTCTTCCAAAAAATCCATTATATTGATTTTATTCCTTATTTGGCTAAACTGGGACTTACCAAAATTTTCATTCATCAATTCCGTATAAGTTTTCTAAGTAAAAATTCAAATTTCATATGAACTTTTCGAGATGTTACAGATTAAACTCTGGTTTGTCTAGTTGCTGAAATAGAGAAAGTGGAAGATTAAATCTCTGGTTTTGGCTTGTGCTAGTACGTCGTTCAATAGAAGGAAAATTGGAGCACGATCTGGTTTTGATTTTTCTCTGGTTCAACCGACCGTTTGAAAATAGGGAAGGCAAGAAAAATTCTGGATTTTGATTTGTGATGTTGTTGTGCTTTGAATGAATTATTTGGGGGATTTGAGATAGTTAAACAATCTGAGGTAGATTAATTGGATAAAAATTTTTGTAATGATTTTTACTTGGTTCATAACCGAGGAGTGTTAGTTCAAGAAAAAATCGAATTTTGGCGTTGGTTGATTGTGAAACAGAGAACGCGAGAAAATAACTTCTGGTTTAGGATGTAGTGATTGTGTTGTGCGTCTGAATAATGATGTATAAGGATTTAAGAGAGTTGAATAGTTGAGGGTAGATTAACTTGAAATGTGAATTCTAATATGCATTACAAATTTCTGAGTTACTGGTTTTATGTTTACCAAACCCAAAGAGACATTGCTTCAATAGACAAAGTCTGGTTTTAATTGAAGAGTGAAATTTTTGAATTTTGGTTGAGGAATTGAAGCATCGTTGAAGTTACTCGAACGTGCACGTGAACTCCAAGCTAGAAGTAGAATTGAAAGGTGCGACGCTAAATTCTAACATTTATTTATTTACTTATTAATTAATTAATTTACTAATTTATATATTTAATTAATTTTGGTAATCTAGAATAAAATCTATTCGAACCAAAACACTAAAATAAATTTAATGTAAATTTTAAATAGTAGAAAATCTAAAAAGAAAAGTTAACATTTTAGAAAATTAGATTTAAAAATTCAGTTGATAAACATTTTAGAAAACCTAAACTTAAGAAAGTCTTAATAAAATTCTAAATTAGTTAAGAAACTTCTAATATGAAAAATGTACACTAAGAGAAATTTAGAAGTTTAAAGATTAAATTATTTTGTTGGTTAAACACGTGAGAAACAGGCTTTTGGTAAACTTTAATCTCTTATAGGAAAAAGAATAAAAATTTCAAATACAGAAAAGATTAAAATTTTGACAATTAGAAGTCTTATTTTGTTCGTAATTATTTTATTTTAGATATGAATAATTTATTTAAGTAATTGAGATTAAGAAATTGAAGAACACTTATTTAATAAATTTTAATGCATGAAGGTGAGTACTAAAATCATTTTGATTAGTTAAAATTACTTAAATTAAAAGTCATGAAATTATTACAAAACCTTAGTTAAGAAATTTATCACAATAATAATTAAAATAAAGAAATTAAGAACTTATAAATAATTATTCTAATGAAATTACTATTGCGGATCGACCTTCTTAGGACAAATACTAGCGACGAACAGAAAGAAGGACATCTAGAAATACAGGTGGGTGGGATTTCCTTACTCACCCGTATTATACAAATTTTAAATTCAAAGTATTTTGTTTTAGAATAATTTGGATCATATTGATGAAATTGTATGACTTGATTGAAATGTTTACTGATAACATGATAATTTATTACCATTAAATTTCATTGCATGCATTCATAGGGATTGCATAGTAATACTCTAGCATTCATTCATTTCATTTGCCATGAAAATTGCATATATTATTTATTTGATTAGATACTAAATGTTTGTTGATTTCATATGATTGTTATTGTTCGAAAACTAAAATAAGATTAAAGGATTATTAAGAATCCACGTACCCGTGCGATTGTTGAGCCCGAGGCGGATCAAGGTGACATCTCCTATATGTCACCGTCTGATATCGACGAGCCGCAAGGCGGATCGTAGGTATTCTCAATCGTAGCTGTCTACGACAGCTAGAAGTCTTTGAGAGTCAGTACGAGGCTACATGAAGTACTCTCTCACTTAGGCTATGATTTGTGTATCGATTGATTTTAGATGGTTATTGAGACATTCTAGAATTAGTTTAGATCATGCGGAATACTGAGAGGCATCTCAACCCTCTTTCAATCTTAAATTATAACCAAAACCAACTGAATGTCTGAAACATCTAATGTGCAAAAGTGTTTGTAATGTTTTGAATTTTGATTCGTATAATGCATGTGATATATGGAAATGACCCACTGGGCTTTCGAGCTCACCTAAGATTTATTTTACAGGTACACACAGAAGTGAAACATAAACAAACATCTTCTGTTCGAGTGTCTGTCGGTCGAGACTTTTGTACTCCAACTTTCTTTTCATTGTAAACTTAAATAAGCTAAGTACACATTTTAATTTTTACTTTTAGTTTAACCATAAATAAATGTTTTGGACTGTTTGACCTGAACTATTTCATCATAATGTTTTTCAGTTTAGTTGAATTTTGGAAAGTTTTAATTCGCTGTGTGATTTTAAATTTCTGATTTAATCTCCTTTTATTATACTCTGATAAATTAATAAATTGTATTGAATTTGACTATTTGTTAAACGAAATTTTGCTTTGACCGTATTTTAAAGGAACATTTACGAAAGGATTTAAGTGAAATTCTAATTCCTTACGAACAACAAGCTGTAGTACATACTAGAAGGTCCATATGAGAATTAAGGTGTTACAAGTTTTCATCATGAATGAACTACCTAACTCTTTTTGAAGGCTCTGTTAGAATTGAGATGTGAATCTGGAATCTCCGTCTGACACTATGGTCTTGGGTACACTTTGTAGTCTTACTACTATCTCTTTGACATGTAATTCTCCAAGCTTTCATACTGAATATGTAGATCGAATGATTAAGAAATGAGTTATCTTGGTGAGGCGATCTATAATTACCCATACTGTGTCTTCCGCTTCTGATTCCTAGGTAAACTAGTAACAAAATCAATAGCGATGTAATCCCACTTCCACTCAGAAATTGAAATTGGTTGCAACATTGCTGAGGGTCTTCTATGTTCAACCTTCACCTGTTGAAAGGTGTCGCGACCCCTTCACAGGTGACGTCACGACCAATACAGAATTCCCAAACAAGTCAGAACTCTGACATGTCCGAAAATCCTGTAAGCCTTCCTAACCAAATCACCCAAGTTTTTCTAAAAATTTTGACAGAGTCCCCTCTAAAAATAAAACATTTCACAAATTTCAAAACACATGATAATCACAACCAATATACAAAATCACATGTTTTCCTCTATCCACATAACCATACATCCACAAAATCCATCATTTGGTCTAATAATACATTCAGATGACAACACATTTATATCTATTTCCAAAAATAATAATCTAACTAATGTTTACACTTCTCACATACTATTTACTTAAAAAAAACCCAATAAACATTTCACATTATCTTCCCTTTACCTTTCCTATCAGAACCTAGAGAAAATAATTGAGAGTGGAGTGAGCAAGTAACAAGCTCAGTGAATAATCTAACATATGGTGTTATACAACCATCATATGTATAAAAAACATGCGAAGTAAAATAAATTCAAATCACTTGCGAAATAAAGTAAACATAACATACATGCGTAATTTAATGTGTAAACATGCATTTGATTTTAATAACATGCACTCTTTTAAAACATGAGTTGTCTCCCTCCTTCTAGAAAACTGAGCGAATCTACTCCTCACTGCACAAATGAAGAGTGCACCGGACCTCTAGTTATCCAATTATCTACTCATTTCCATCTCATTTATCTCATGCCAGGAATGCACCAACCAAGATTACCACAACGGTCAATCCTGTGAGCCTGTTCCAAGAGACTATGACCAATAGAAATGTTGTCATGTCAATAACGTACTTAGGTATGTCATTGACATGCTATAATGCATCAAAATCATTTCATGGAATTCAAATACGTATGAAATGCAATATACCTCATTCTATTTAATAAAAGCAACAGTTTAATTTAATACCAATGTCAGATATAATATCACAAGTAAAGATTACTCACCAATTACTGTCCAACCAGTTCTTAATATCCAATAATAGTCTAGTTCCACAGCACCAATCAAATCCTGTCATCATAAATCATTTTACATGTCTCAAATCAAATTCAATTCATTTGAATTTATTTTATAAATCATTTTTATGTATTTATCGCTCTCATTTGACTGAAGATATTTATTTAATTCCACCTATTGGTGCGCATTAACTCGAATATACATAATAATCTTTGATATTACTTTTTTTGCTCATATAAAATAATTTTGTAGCAGAAAAGATCAAAAATAAGCTTCTTAACTATATTTTTATTAAAATTTCTATTTTCAATAAATAACCCTATAAGTCAATCGCTCACCAAAATTTCAATTGATATCCAAAATTTATGAATTTGGTATCGATGGATACGTATTTTCATTTTCTACGCTCCTATAAGTTTCAATCAAAGTTTTATTGGAGTTTAACATCATCAAAAACTCATCCAAAGGTTATAAAACTTTAGGTATTTATTTTAGAATATACAAGATAAACAAATGAGAATTAACTACATATTTAGGATCTACTTATCAACAGGAGTATTTCGGTATAACTTTTACCAAGTTTTACTCACTGTGAAAAAATACCCAATTTTTGGGTTCAAATATAAAACACTATCCATAGTAAAAATTACATCCTTAGGATTGTAGTACAAGGCTTAATTAGCATTTTAGCAACAAGAATTGAAGAAAATCACTTACCTATGCCTCGAATCTGGCAAAAAATTGGATTTCTCCTCTTTCCGTTTCCTTTTCCTTTGCTGTCTGTGCGTTTTCTAAAGTCGAAAACCAAATAACAAAAAAGATAACAATTGAAACAAAAAGTTGTGATTTCTATATATAACCGAAAATAATTTCAATTTTACCCTAGTTTAGAAAAATTAATTCCTTAAACACTAACCTTATATAACTTATTCCCAATTTTACCTTTGTTTTAATTCCATAAATACCTACCTTATATAAATTAA
>JAJIYU010011665.1:0-15121 GCA_030144865.1 Tinospora cordifolia
AAAAACCCTCCGACTTCTTATTTTTAAACTATTCAACACAAATTATTTTCATATTTTAACTAAGTACTTCATCTTCTTATTCACCCTTTTAGAAAAATTAAGTGTTTGTTTGTTTGTTTTTGTTTTTTTTTTTTTTTTTTTTTTTTTTTTTTTGGTGGTGTGGGGGGGGGGGGGGGTGGGGGGGGGGGGTTGATAACCTGAATTCTAAAACATGATCTTTGTATAATGTTGGATAAAGGCCCCATAGATTCCTCTGTTTTGTTGATCGAAAGAATTAGATGCATGATCTTCAACGACAATTATATCAAATACTCAAAAGTTTCTTGATCTTCAATTGTGTTAAAATGAAACGCTCCGTACAATATTTCAGGCTTGATGTCTCATTTGACATTTAACCATCATCACCTGATGTCACTGTCTCACCCTTGCAGATGAAGGGGGCTGTTGGGTTAGGAATGAACCTAATACCCCCCTGATAGTGCTGTATGAAATGATGATGGAACAGGTTGTGTGTTCTGGATTTACTACTAGTGCACATCATCGTTATAATTAATATAATGATGAGTTGCACTAGCAAAATTTGCAAATCATGGGCTGATGGTTTAGTATGCTTAATGGTATTACTTTGGGTTAATATGCCAAGGGTTGCTGTACTATATATTAAATATTTTATGGAAGAAATATTCATGAAGTTGACTACGAATAAATTGAAAACTAAAAATGAAATTTGAACAAGTTATAAATCAAATAATAAAAAATATGAAAGATAACAATAAAGTAAATGAACCTACATTTATTTAGTTCTAAAGAAAGGTTTCACGGAGAAGCTGAAATACTATTGCTTGATTAGTCTTCTAACGAGCTTGTATAAAATTTATTACTGAAACTCTTTTTGTGAGGCTAAGATCGGTTCTACGTATGACTGTGGTCGAGGTTTGATCGACATTTATTAGGGGGAGAGATTTTGGATTCAATTATGATGGCTAATAAGGTAGTAAAGGATTATAGGGTGTGGAAAAGAGCAGGTGTGGTTTTTAAAGTGGATTTTTGCTAAAGCATATGACTCACATTGGTGAGGGTTTTTGAAGTTTAGGCTTAGAGCAAAAAGCTTTAGGGGTAGATAGATTAGGTGGATGATGGGATGTGTCTTCTTAATGACATACTCTATTGTGATAAATGGGAGATCAAGAGGTAAGTTTGAGGCAAAAAGAGGCATTCACTAAGGGGCAGACTCTCCCCTTTTCTTATTATGAAATTGGCAAATGGGCTAAGAAAATTGATGTCTAGGAGTAAAGAATTCCTTTGATCAAGAGTTTCAAGATCGGGAAGAAGGGCGTGGAGGTATCTCTTTTGTAGCATGCATGCTATATGATCTTGTTAGAGGACGAGGGAAGAAATGTCAACTGTGTGATTAATGTATTGAAGTGCTTTGGGATGTTCTCAGGTCTTAAGATCAACATGGAAAGCCAAATCATGGGCATAAATATGCAGGAGGAAGAAATCGTTAGGCTAGCAAATAGGGTGGAATGCTATATAGGCAAGGGGCCAATGGGCTACCTAGGTCTACCTTTAGGAGGGAATTTGAGAGTCGTCGATTCTAGGAGCATGTCCTAAGTACTGTCTCCAGGAGTTTAGATGGGTGGAAGATAAGTTTCTTCTCCAAAGGGGACAAACTCACATTAATACATACAATGTTACAGCCATTCCAGATTTCTAACGTTCAATGTTTAGAGTTCCAAAGGTGGTTGTGAAAATTGAAAAAAAAAAGGATGAAGAGCTTGGGTGGAATGGTGGAGATAGGGATAAGTAAGGATATTTAGTAAAATAGCTCATGCAAGAGTCTGTTGGGAAAGGAGGATTGGAAATAGGTAATGTGGGAAAGAGAAACAACACATTTAATGACAAGTGGGTCTAAAGGTATGTTCACCAAAAGGAAACTTCGTGGGCTTGGGTGGTGACAAAGGCAAATAGATATGGTGATCTTTTCAGTTGGTGGCCGTGGAAGTTGATGTGTCGCACTATGAGGAGGCCATGGAGGTTCATTGGGTGACAACATTCATTCTTGTCTTGGGAAGATCGGGTCACCACCGTAGCCAAGGAGCTTCCTAATTTTATAGACTATCCAAGTGTCAATTTTAGTCATTTGCAAGCCTCATACTACAATTGCACGATCACATGATACATTGATGGAACATCCTCTCTAGGGCTCTAAGAGGTAGGGAACAAGTAGAGGCATCTGAAGTATTGCCCTGTCTTCAAAATATAAGGTTTTCTAATCAAAATGAAGGTTAGTGTGGCCATTCGACCCATTAGGTCGTATATTTATGTAAATCTTTTTCTGTAGTATGCCTACTCTTTCACCTTCTCGTGTTTTCTTTGGTAATTTTCATATGAGAGCAGGCGTCCTATCAAAATGAAGGTATTTGGGTGGTTGGTAGCACATAGGAGGATCAACACTTGAGACATGCTACAACGGGGATTACCATGGCATTATATCTCTCTACACCGCTATGTGTTGTGTGGTCTAGATGGGTAGAGCATTGAGCACATATTTGTTTCTTGCGAGATCAACAAAGATTTATGGCGAAGGAGCGTATTATCCAGATGGTGCGTCTCTTGTCCTACAATTGAAGATTGTGTTAGCATGGACCACTCTAGGGGCCAACTAGAACAGATAGGATGGGCATCAATGTTTGCAAAAATGACTATGTCTGTTGGAACTTGGGCTTCAAAGGAATAATTAAATATTTATAGATTGTGGGAGAGACAAGGAAAAATTGGGGGAGATGATCAACCTTTTCTACAAGTTCATGGATATTTGCTTCTAGGCAGGATAATGGCTTCTTCAACACAGATTGGATTTTGGGATGGAATATGCGTCTACTTGCAACAATTTAGGTAGATGGAGGGAGGTTGTAACGAGAGTGATATGGTCTTTTTTTGTTTGGGATGGATATATGGTAAAATGTAAATGGACATTGCTGTTAGTAAAAACTTTGATATTAATAAACACAAATATCAATGAATTATTTGAGGTCACAAAGTATGTAAGCGTGTTGTTCCTGCTCTCCAAATCGCTATGGTGGTATCTTTTCTTCCAATTGCTTTTGAGAGTGCTGATTTGGTTTTGGAAATGGCATGGTTGAGTTATTTGGGAAGGATGGAGGTTGATTGAAACGTGCTTGAAATGCATATTTGATTGGGTTTAGAGATTATCACTCTTTTGCAAAGACTCAAATCTTTGGAACTCAACTATTTCCTTGAAGGCCATGTTCGAAGTGATCCAACAAGCACGGACAAGTACTTTGGTGGAGTTTCATGACATTTCATTACCACTGGACTCGATGGTCTTGGAGCAATTCTTGGCAGTTGTCAAACGTGTCTTGGATGAACATTAGAGGGTCTTTGACATCAAATTGATCTACCACCAGCTTGTCCTTTTAACCTTGCTATTCCACTTTGTGATGACATTGACCTCATTAATGTTTGCTACCGATACCCACAGGTGCAAAAAAGAGATCAAATTACTTGTTTTCCATATGCAAGATGTGGTTATAATGCAAACTAGCACAAGCCCCTCTTTCCACCCTATCATGCTCATTAAAAAGGATTGAAGTCAACACTTCTTTGTAGATTACCACGTTCTTAACTGAGCCACTTTACTAAATTGTTTCCAAATTTGGTTATTGAGGAGTTACTGGATGAACTTTATGGAGCATGTATCATTTGGAAGCTTGATCTCACCTTTGGCTATCACCAAATTAGTGTATGACTTGCTGATGTCCAAAGACAATATTCTGTGCTAATGAGGGACATTACAAGTTCCCTGTCATGCAATGGAGTCTTACAAAAGTCCCGGCCACATCCAAAGTCTCATGAATCAGATTTGTCGTCACTTCCTTTGCAAGTTTTCTTAGTTTTTTTTTATGACATTCTTGTTTGCAACTCAATGTTGGATGAATATTTGGTACACCTAGATTTGGTGTTATCTACACTCCAACAACATCAATTATTTGCTAACTACAATAAGTGTTGATTTGCATGTTCTCGCATTGAGTATGTTGGGCATTGGGTTTCAGCCAGGGGGTGTTTGCCAATGAGGGAAAGATTACCGACATGGTGGATTGGCCGACTCCTAGATTCTTGAAGGAACTTCGTGAATTTTTAGGCCTTACTGGATGTTATCAATGATTCATTGTAGGGCATTGAGTCTTATCCTGCCCTGACTCATTTGTTGAAAAAGGACACTTTCTCTTGGAACCTAGTGGAGGAGGAAGCCTTTCAAACCTTGTGGAATGCTATGGTTTCTATTCTAGTATTGGCCCATCCCAATTATAACAAGAGCTTTGTCATTGAAACGGATGCCTTTGGATTTGGTATGGGAGTAATCTTGATGCAATAAGATTGTTCATTTGCCTTTTTCAACCATTGTTTGTTGATTAAAAAAAAAAATTTTGAGTTTGTGTATGAGAATTGATGGCTATTGTATTCACCATGCAAAAGTGGCAGCATTACGTTCTTGGGTGACATTTCATTGTTTGTTTAGATTTGGTAGCTTGAGGTTTCTCCTCGATCAGTGAGTAGTAATGTTGAATGCCAACTTTGGGTCATGAAATTGCTTGGGTTCAATTTTGAGATATAATGCCGTGATGGTTTAGAGTATAAAGTTGCCTTGCTGACCTCCATCGTTGTAACTATGCTTACTTGTAGCCTCTACCATTCATGATCTCCCTTAATTAATGTCGCAAGTGAATGGGAACCCATATTTCAAGATGATCAAGTTTGAATTGTTGCAAGATCCTAATTCTCATCCCTCTTTCTCTATTATGCAATTGTGACTGCTGTAGAAGGGGAGATTGCTAGTTTCAACTAGCTCTCCCTTCTTATTGACCCGCTTCCATGAGTTCCACCACATTGCTATAGTGCATGTTGTGACTGATTTGTATTGGAAGGGCATGAAACAATCTATTAGGCGTTTTGTGGATGAATCTTGCACTTGCCAATGCAATGAGGCTCAGTCTCTATCTCTCTCTCTCCTGCCAGGTTGTTGCAACCCCTTTGCATTCCCAATCGACTATGGGAAAATGTCAGTATGGATTTCATAGAAGGTTTGCCTAACTTGTAAGACTTTGGTGTTATTTTGGTGGTAGTTGATCGCCTTAGCAAATATGCCCAATTTGTCAGTTTGCAATATCCTCTTTACCGGCCTAGCAATTGACCAAGTGTTCTTCAAGGAGGTGGTGAGATTGCATGGGGGTTCCTTGCTCTATTATCTTTGATCATGATTGCATTTTCTTGAGTTTATTTTGGAGGGAACTCTTCCATGTACAACGTACTCTGCTGCGTCGAAGCATCAGTTGCCATCATTAAATGGATGGCCAAGTAGAGGTAGTTAGCTGTTGTGTTGAGACTTATTTACATGCTTTGCAAGTGATCGTCCATGCCGATGGTACCAATGGTTGGCTTGAGCTGAATTTTGGCGTAACACTTCCTACTATAGTTTGACCAACAGTACTCCTCAGTCCTCATGTCCCCCCCTCCTCCTTCCTTCTGATTCACTGCAGTTCCTCTTGTGCCCCAAGCATGGGTGCCAAAAAACTCCTTCAAGAGCACGGTGTTTCTTAGAAGAACTAAAATCACATCTTACTCACGTTCAGAATCGTATGAAACAATATGTTGATGTGCACTTTCATGACATTCTGTTCTCAGTTGGTGATTTGGTTTACTTAAAGTTGCGTCCATTTCCGCAACAATCTTTGGCTCACCATCCTTTTGAAAAGCTAGCCCCAAGTTCTTAGTGCCTTTTAAGATTTTGTAGTAGATAGGGATGGTTGCATACAAATTAGAGCTTTCATTCACCACGGTTCGTCCTGTCTTCTATGTTTCTCAATTGAATGCAACAAAGGAAAGAACTTGCCAAATGTAGTTCCCCTTCCTCCTCACTTGTCACAAGACATGGAATAGTTAGTCCTCCCCAAAGCCACTTTGGATTCCATTCTATTACTCGTGACAACGACATGATCCATGAGGTCCTTAATGAATGGCATGATCTTCCTCCATTCAAAGCATCATGGGAGAGTTTAAAGGCAGTGTTGGTTCCAAATAATGATAGGAAGCCACCCATCAAGATGGTGTATGAAAGGAAGCAAGGTATGAATATGAAAGCTTTGCTGGTTCCAAGTACAAAAAGATTAGTTATGAGAGGAGTTTTGAATTATGGAGGGTATTTTTGTAATTTTCTGTATGGGAAAATATAAACAACATGTGATTCTCAAATTGTAAGCAAAGAAGATTTTTATTTTTGTCTTTATCTTTTTGAGTTGCAAAGAGATAGGGCTCTATTTTTAGCTTGTAATAGTTTCCCTTTTCCTTGAATAAAACTCATCCTCAATTTGTCTCAGCTTCCTTCTGATCCTTTTTTTTTTTTTTTTTTTAACATTTTGCTTTGGTACCTAACACCAACACTCATCATAATTTCTCTGTAAGGATCTAGCAAAAATGAAAAAAAAAAAGTTGGGCTCAAGATTTTAGAAAAAACAATCTTTTGTTTTTTGAAAAGATTCGAACAAAAGTTTCTAAAAATGAAGATCACATCATCACTTTAATAAAAATCAACTTATTTTTGAAACACAGAAACTTGTAATGACATGATGTACAAAAATAAGTTGGCTGGAAAAAGTACAGTAAATCTTCTACAACCCTAATGAATCTTAACATACTGTCTAGACTAATACAATCTTGTAATGTTTGGTTGCACTTGATCTGATGCTGCCTTGACTTGACTCTGTCTTAGCTCTTCCTTTGATTTTGACTTTCTTTGAGTTCTCTTTAGTAGATATATGTTTGTGCATTGAATTAGACAAAAGTCTTACACAAAAATATGTTGTTTATAATTATCAACATATTGTCATGAGAATAAACAGGCCAAACATTTGTGACCAACGAAATCAATCCTAGTAGTGGGTTGATAAATTTGATATGGTGTTTTTCGTCTTGACTCCTTGTCTTTCTTCTAATATTTAATTTTGTGGTGGCTTACTTCTCAACCTATACTTAGGTAGTTTGCTTCTGTCGTAGTTAATTCATGAGTTTATTCTTTAAATATATGTTTTAATCTTGTTTTACAAAATGATTTTGAAAATATTTCTAATTTATTTTTAAGTTTCTTTTTTTATTATTTTAACTTTGTTTATTTATTCACTTCTTTTGTTTTCTTTTTGGTAAAACCTATTATATAATCTTAGACTATGCTAGCTTGCCAAACTTGAAAAAAATTTTATTGTTGTGTTGGTTGAGGACGTTGAAGATAAAATGTAATTATTATTATTTCTTGTTTTTTATCAATAAAATAACATTTTTACTTGTCAAATTTCACGAAATTTTGACTTTTTGTGTTTTGAATTGAAAATGGAATTTTTATCAAAATTTATCAAATTTCTCTAATTTCATCAAATTATTTTGGCAATTTTTCTCAACGTTTACTTTACATCTACTTCCCACTTTGGTGATATGGATATGAGAAATAATTAGTGGAAGTTTGCCAAATTTTGGAAAATTTTTAAACTATGGCCATGCTTCCCTTATTTATTGTATGAATGTCTTTAACAGTGACCTTTCAACTCCTATGCTCAAATTGCAACATTCATTGATCTTTCCGTCTTTGAAGTATATCAATAGTGGGAAATCCATGACCTTTTGAGGCTTTCATGATGGCCAGCTCATTGAAAATACACTTAATAGTCGATAAACTTTCTGCCCTTTTTAATGAAAGGGAATTTGTGTTTTAGTGTATGATACATGACCTGCAATGGTTGGGATAATGTGTAGCCAATTTGTCCATGCTTCATAATTGGTGCTTGCCACAGTGACTACTATAGCATTGAGTAGAAAGTCACCTGGGCTTTTTTAATGTAATTCCCTAAAATTTCAACCCTTAATTAGCTGTAGAATTATCGTAATTAATCTCATGATTAACCATGGTTAATAGTGACCAATTGTAGTTGAAATAGATGAAGCTAACCATGCTGACATGTGAGCCAAAAAAATTTAAAAAATTATTTTGAGGTTGAAATTATTGAATTAGGCGATGAGCTTCGTGTCGAAATACTTGGGACACTGAGGAGAAAAAAAGGACGATGCAGTGTGTTACACTGCCTAGAAATCGCCAGGATAAACATGGTCGTGTGGTTATGTTTGCACCTTCCTTGCCACCGTCTTAAGGACTAATACGAGGCTTCCCATGCATCAACATGTAGAGGGTACTTATAACTTCAAAATTATGCCAAAATAATGTGCTTGAACCCTCCTATGTGCATATAGTCTTGGGTCAAAAGAGGCCATTCTTCCATGATATGAGCTACCATGAATGGTGATCTTCAACTACCAACAATAAATGCTTCTCCAACTTCTTTAAGCAAATTAGCATGAGGTCATGAGTGGCTGAGCACCACCATACACCTAAGAAGAGTCACCATATCCTCCTCCACGAGCCCCCACATGCCCTACATCTTTCTAGATGTTTATAAATTGCATCAGGAGGAACTTTGCTGACCCTTTAACAAAAATTCTATTTTGTTGATTATGTGCAAGTATGAGGCATGATATATGCTTGTAGAGGTTGGGAAATTAGTATTCTAGAACCCATTATAAGTATTTGACAGTGCCATTTACATATATGCAAGAAATCACACACATGCATATGATAGGCTACATGTGTTTCTCGCCCACTCTAGGTGATGATTGTGTAAAAAATGGACTAAATTACACGAGGCCTTGAATACTAGTAGAAAGTGGCTTTTGCCTTGATCACAATGCCCTAGGTACGACACAAATCTGTGATGAATGGACCAAAATCAACCCTTCAAAGATAGGTGGTTACTCACTCAAAATCTTAGCTTAGCGATGATGTGACCAGCCCCTTTAAGACTTGTTTCCTAGGCTGATTTTGATCATGTTAAATCTCAGCACTTACACCTTTAGAAAGTACCCAAGACTACCTTCAAAATGCTATAAGAATGGTACAAAATGGAGACCCAAGAAATGAGAATGAGATGCATATAGTTGGGTTGTCGAAATGAGGACACACTTGTTGTTATGTGAGGTTCAAGAGATTAAAATATATCATTTTGACCTTGAATCATCGTAAACCAAGGAGCCAAACCATCATAAACTTGTAGAGCCCTTAGAGATGAACAAAACAAGCCCAAGAATGTGCAAAACTGATGTATGGATTGCCTAAACGAAACTCGGGAAGAGGCTCGTGCACTGCTCTCACGTTGCATTGAGTGAGCTTGCACTCTATGAGATTCAGAGAGCAAGACACTGCACTAACATATTTCAGAATACAGAAGTTTGGATTTTCACTTTTGTGTACACGTGTTGGTTGATGCTCAAGGGTCTCTATGTGTCATTTTAGAGAATAAAAGTGAACATAAACACATACTAAAGTGCAAACTGAGGTGATGACTTGGTTTAACGAATTCACAAAAGTCGCTACCCATGTACATGCAGGTGAGATCAAACATGCGTCAGTTTAGACGTACAGTTCAAGTGCAATTGCTGGATTTGGACAAACAATAACTAAGGTGGAAATAAGTTCGTTTTTGCATTCTTTTTGGCTATGTTGACATGCATATTATACATGAAATGAGAGATGCCTATGATTAAAGGTGCTTGTGATATGATAATGATATTTATGTTATTTGGATTGCTACAATGCTATGTTGCATTATGCATGAGACCATGGTAGACTTAAAACATGTTCATGATCCATAACTCACATGTTGCATGAATGTATGAAATAAAATGCATATGAAATAAATAAGCAAACATTGCCACAAAATCATGCGTAACATGCATGAAATATAACATGTAAGCAATGAAAAGGAACTCATATGGTATGTGTTGAAGAGTTATTTTTGTGTGTTTTATCCAATAATGATTATTTGTTATTCATGATGCATGATTGTGAAATTGTGAAGTATGACCGCACTTAAAATAACACTAAAGAGATAACAACCCACTTTTAAAGGATGATTGACCCGCGGGCATTTGTCGGTAGTGAACATGATAACGTTTCATGATGGAGATGGGTATACTGTGACATATAAGATCAAATGTGCCTTGTGGATATACCTAGTCCAATAGAAGGGACAATGGGTACGCGGATGCATAACTCTCGACATTGGTGATACTCTTGCAGTGGTCACTTGGTTAGAGGTACAAGGATCACCTAGGTAGGCCATTCTACTTAGAAGTTAGATCGACTGTAAAATCAATCGAATAATGTAATGGTCACATATTGATGTGTATGTGTACACTGTTATTTCGATTGTAGACTTGGATGATCCACTAGGCTTGTAGAGTTCACTCTTTCTTCTTTTTTAGATGCAGGTATCCACTGACAGGTTAGGGTTTGCTGTCTAAGTGTCTACTTTTCCTTCTTTTGTTCTCTGGGATGTAATTAAAGAGCTTCATTACGATGTTATTTTGCGCCTTGGAAGAAAAGGTAAAGAAACTTGATGGGCCCATCGGAAAACTTTGGAAAAAGTTTAATCATGGCGAGTTGTCATGAAAACATTATCTATGGACATTTATGTGATTTGATTTTACTCATCCTTGATGGAAAGGGATTTTTGAAAACTTGATAAAGGTAAGACACATCTTCAAAATATATGAGATAAACTGGGTAAGATAAGGTAGAAGAAAGAAAGAGAAAGGTAACATCGCCTCTTCAAGACGCCCAACATCAAATAGAGGTTTTAAAATAGTTGAAAATGTTTTTTTTTTTTTTTTGCTACAAAGATAAAAGTTTTCAAATGATGCAAAAGACGTTTTCAAGTTTTAAATAGGCCTTGAACTTAATGAACAAGATCAGAAAGATGAGTGTGAAAGTGGGCGGGAGGAGGGTCTTGGTTTGCCATTAGATGGTAGTGTGGCAAAAGGAAAACGAAATGATCGGCTGTATGCAAAGTTGAGCCCCTACTTATGAGTTAGTTGTGGATTTGAGTTTGATTGGTAGTTGGTTTATCGAATTGAGAGATGCTAAGTTGGGTTTGGATGGCCTGATGGTGATTTGTAATGATACTTCGGTTTGAGATTCTTGTACTTACAGCCATTGTTGTTTAGGTGATCCATATGAGATATGTCCCTCTTAGGCAAGGAAATTCTTAGGTATGGGCTTAGTGAGGCTTAGGCTTTTCTAATAATATTTATTTACAGCGCCCAAGTAAGAATTTATTAGTTTCCTCATACAAAACTGATGTATTTGTTTCATATCAGAATATGGAAATATCGTTTGTAAAACAAAAAAAAAAAATTAACTCTATATTATGCATTCAAATCTTACATCCACAAGTTGAAACTCAAAAAACATAAAATTTTAGACAAGTTTGCATAAAGTAAAAGTGTAACAATTTTAGAGATTCATTTTTTTATGTAACACTTAAAGCAAAAAAATCAGCAGTATAACAATAATAACATAGAAAACATAATTAAAAAATAAAAAATAGAAAAAATAATCCAATATGCATAATGAAATGTAAGTTTAACTTTAGAATACAAATCTATCTTGTTGTGGAGCTATCCAATCACATAACAATTTGAAGAAAAGTAACCTGAAACTTTATATATTTGTGCTGATTTTACAAAATTTTCAAAGGGCTCCATTACTTGTCTTTAGTACTACCTAGGTTGATTCAGTTGCAAATGATTGAAGTGTTGGAATGGTCATGGCCTTGTCTACGTTGTTCCTAATGCCTTTTTAGGTGGGAATTGGGTCTTTAATGGACCTATTGGAACTTTCAGAGGGAGAAAATAATTATGAGCTAGTGAGAGTGGCTTGTGGGAGCTGCTTTGGCTCTAAGACTGTCTTAAGCTCATGAATTGAGTACGTGTATCAGTAACAAGTGGTACAACTATGTACTATTTTATAGTTATGTTGAAGGAGGGGCTACTAATTTGAAATTTCTAACTTCTTCTAATATAGATTCATATGGACTAACAAAAATGATCATCCTTGCTTAAGAGGGTAAGTCGTAATGGAGGATAACTAAATGAAACTGATAAATTTGATTTAACTTAGTTTAGTGCTCTTACAAAAGGACAATGCCGTGCATGATGTTGTTTCCTATGTGCAGGGCACTAGATAACATCTAATTTCTTTTAGGTCTACTCAAGGCTAATTAGATAATTTGGTTTGTAAGTCTTTAATTGATTACGTTTCAAGGAGGAAGAGGGGTGGAAGGCATTATACCTTATGTAGGCGTAGTTGGACATACAACATGAAAATCTAAAATTATTATTATTTAATTTTAATAAAAAAATCATAAATAAAATTATATAAGATTACATTTGTATAAAAAAGCATGTTAATTTGATGGAAACAAAAAGGTCGTTGCAACATCATTGGAAGTTGTGGAAGTCGGAGAATGGTCAAAGAAAAACTCAATATTGTAAGGTTTAAGATTTCGATGGTTCTAGCTTTAAGGTCAAGGGACTTTTGTTACAAAAAAAAAAAAAAAAAAAAAAGAAAGAAATTTATAGACACGCTTGAAAAAGCAAATTGTAGAGAACTCCCTCCACAACCTAGGCTAGTTCAAGGCTGTTTCATTAGTCTAAGGCCTAAAGGGGGCCTAGGCCGACCTTGATAACACTAGTCTAGACATTTTTTAAGTTCATGGAGTTTTCTTTTTTTCTTTTTTTTTTTTTAAATAAGTTGGGGTCTTATCTTTGGTGATCCCCTAATGCTTAAACCTTCCCTCTTTACTAGTTTGCTTTTTCTATCCTTGCTTAGGATAGATTTTTTTTTTTGGCAAGGAATAATATTAGAGCTAATTTAAGGCTCAAACTCCTAGAGTGTTGAAAATAATTAACAAGCAATTGCTTAATATAACACAACATTTGAAGAAGTTCTCTATTTTCATTTGTTAGTTTAGATTTGTGTCCATTAAGTTGAACCTTTATGGTATAATGGAATTTGGTGTATTTTGATCTCTCGCTCAAAGCAATTGGACCATAGATTTGTTTGTAGAAAGACTTCCATAAGAATGATACCAATTTAGAATTTTTTTTTTTTTGGAAATAGAGAATATATATAGTAATAAATGAAGCATTACAACAAGCTGAATGATATATCCGGACTTGAGTTACATATTATGAAGATTGCAAAATGCTTCCCTCATTACGTAACCATTCCCCAAAAGTATATCCTATTCCTGATTTAGAGTTCGAGACCCAAGTAGCAAACAGAAGATTAGATCTTTCCCATAGCATTCGTTTTGATTTTTGCCTATCAAAAAAAAAAAATGGGGTTTCGTTCTTCCTATATAAAATAGCAAATTGCCGCTAAGATCACCTTCCAATATTGTTGCAACTTGGTTGAAATTGTCCTAACTGGAATCTGAAACAGAGGATTAACGTGAGGGGAGACAATGCTGCTATGAAGTTGCTTCCACTGTCTCCAAATGGATTGTGCCGTCTTACATTCCACGAGCACGTGACGGGTTGTCTCCCCATTCCTCCTGCACAAGAGACATATGGAGGGATTCAGGTTAAGATCAGGGAAGTGTTTCTGAATATTTTCTGCAGTCTTTAGTCTATTTAGATTAATCAGCCACATTAAGATTCTGGCTTTCATTGGAGCCTTAGTCTGCAAGATGAAATCCATGGGAATTTTCAGTTGGTTTGGCTTGTTAACTTCACCAAAAGAGATTTCATTGTAAACTAATTGCTAGTGTCTCCATTCCAAGTGGGCCTATCTTCTTCCCTAGTGTCATGAAGCTGAAATCTGTGGAGAGTGTTCAACAAATCTTCCAATTCTTCCATTTGGTTATCCCCTATATTCCTATATGTGTAGACATGTGGGAACCAATTTTTTAGCTTTCCCTTTCACACTAGATATCCTTTCAGAATTTGACTTGATCTCCCTTCCCCACTTTTCAAATTACATGCTGTTTGAAACAAGCATACGAGCTGAAAATGTCTTTCCATGGCGATCTATTGCTGCTCCTTTTGTTTAGCATTGCCTCTCTCACAAAGACTTCAAACCCGTGGATACTTTGCACCATTCTTGCCCATATTGAACCCGGCCTGTCCATCATATGCCACAACCACTTTCCTCTTAGCGCCCTATTCCTCTTAATCATGCTTCCTATTTCCAAACCTCTGTCCTTTATTTCTTTGCGTACTTGTTCCCAATTTACCATATTATGTCCCCTCTTTGTGTCTTCTTGTTTCCACTAGAAATCGCGCATGAGCTTTTCCATAGTTCCAGTGACCTTTGGCCTTCAAAAAATCGACATAAAATAAGTCGGAAGAGCTTCCAACACTGTTTGTAATAGTAGCATCCTTCCCCCTCTTGATAGATAGCTTCATTTCCATCTTGCAATTCATTTTTTAATGGTCTAAATAATTGGTTTCCCAAAACTAGTTCTATACGGATTGCCTTCCTAAAGGCAAGCCCAAGTAATTCATAGGCCAATTTCTAGGGGAGACATTTAGATCTACAGCTACATTCGTCACTCTTTCCTTGTTTTTATTGATGCTTAGCAGCTGGCTCTTGGCACCATTGATTTTCATTCCCGTTAAGAAGCAGAAAGCATGTAATGCGTTTTTTACTGTTTGAATTTCCTCCTTGGTATTCTGCAGAAAGATGAGACAATCATTAGTGAAAAGGAGGTGAGTGAGCTGTGTTCGATCCTTCCCAATAGACATACCTTCCAGCTTTCTTTCTTGAACTGTTTTCTCAAGGACTCTGGTAAGAGTGTCTGCACCAATGGTATACAGAAAAGGAGACAGAGGGTCCCCATGCCGAAGGCCTCTGTATCCATTAAACTTCCCATGGGGTCTCTCATTAATGAAGATGGAGTAGTTTACAGACCGAAGGCAAGCCTCTATCCATTTTTGCCAATGATCTCCAAAGCCTTTTTGCTGTAGAACGAAATCCAAGAAACTCTATCTCACCGAGTTATAGGCCTTCGCCAGATCCACCTTTAATAATAGACGTTCCTTTCCACTAACCCTGTAGTCTTCCACCGCTTCATTTGCTATCAAGATAGCATGTGTTATTTGTCTGTTTTTGAAAAATGCCATTTAATGCTCACTCACTGTGTTAGGAAGGACC
>JAJIYU010011666.1:0-15130 GCA_030144865.1 Tinospora cordifolia
TGAAAAGGAATGACATGAGCAAACAAAATGAAGGAAATATCCAAAAATCAGAACAATTGGCCAAGATTTGGATTTTCATTTGCCTAGTGACCTTAGTAGGTCTTAAATAAGGAAAATTCTTGAAGGAAAATCACCTAGGGCCAAACATACGTAAAGATGTGCATAAGGTTCATGTGATTCCAAAACTATAAGATGTAAATCATAATTTCATGTAAATAAGGAGATATTAATTTTTATTTGATTTTTGTGAACCCATGAAGTCATGGCCACCCCCACTTGATTGTGTATACCCACACCCACTTAAGCCAAAATCGGCCCAACCACGTACATGTGTGTGTGCACACATGTGAGAAACCCTATTTAGATAGTTTCTTATAACTAAGATGAGCATCTTTGACTATTATATAGTGTCCCCTCAAATTTGATTTTGTACACCCATGCTTGATGTTGAAGAAATAAGAAAGTGGGTAAGTATTCCTTGTGTGTTTGTGTGATAAGCAAGCAAGGAAACTAAATAAGAAAGTTGCCATCAGGACATAGGGGACGTCCCATTTGAATTAGAATATGATTTAAACCACTTTTGTGTTCACACATAGTTAGGAAACAAGATTGTATTCATATCTTTTGAATTAGAAAGTCATAGTGGTCCCACTTGCTAACCATAAGTACACTTGCCCTCTTTATGCAAACCATCCCCTTTATGTATAGCAACTTGCCCAAATTTTTTTGCGCTAGACAAGGCTGCCCTAGGACGTCCCATATGCTTTCATGAACATCTATATAAACCCCCCTTGCTCACTTTCATCTCATCCCAAAGCAAAGAGTTGATACTTCCCTCTTTGTTTGTTCTTGCCCTCTTCTTGACACCTCTTCTCACCCTCTTTTCACTCTTGTGTGAAGGGTTATTATTTCAATATTTTAAAGGGTTTTTGAAGTAGTTTTTATTGGTGGTTAAAAGTTTTTGAACTTCTAAAAGTGGTATCTAAGGGAAACCTATATCGGATTCAAAAGAAACTCGGATTAAGGTGGAAGAGATTTCTCAAACTTCTTCTTTACTACTCGAAGTCTTTAGTATATTTATGTTTGTTTTTGTTTTCAGCATGTTTATATTTCAGTTTGAAGCATGTTTGATCAAGTTTTATTTTCAATTTAACATGTTTTCATGTTTTAATTTATACATGATAGTATAACATGGTTAGAAACCATGCTTAGTCTTGTTTTTGAATTTTCAAGCATGCAATGTATGTTTACATGTTCTCTTGATTATTTAAATTTTAATATTAATTATTATGATCTTGTTTTATATTTATTTGAAATTAAATATAAGAAAGTGAAGATAAAAATCACGTACCATCCTAGTAGTCTAAGTGATTCCATGGGTGTTCTTTGCATATACTTAGTATATATGAGTAACATCACTAAGTGTGGATGTGTTTTAAAATACTAAGAATGTAGACATGTGATCCTTATTTCCAATGGAATTTGACAAGATGAATTGTCATTTCATCCCATAATAGGATTATTTTAATCAAGAACATCAAGGGATTAAAAACCCCTTTCGGTCAAATGTACAACACTAACAAGATAGTGTTTGAAACGCTTAATGCTTGTAAGTGATTGAAATTGGATGTACTTTAGATTTGAATTGGTAAATTAGTAGTTCGATGAATGATCCACTGAGCTATGTGCACACCCCTTCCTTTTATTTTTCAGGAATTTAAAATGCATGATCAAACCTTCGAAGGGATTGAAAACTCTATTTTTAGAAGGTTTCTATGTAAGGGCATATTGCCCAAATTTTGAGTAAAGACTTCTACTGAATTTTTGTTTTAAATTTTAGAGTTATGTACTCTTTATTTTGATTATATGAATTCAATAATGTATTTCTTTATTTTATAAGTAAAGTGTTTAAAGTTTTCCTTTATTCACTTGTATTATCTTGTTCAATTTTAAATTTAATGGAAGTGTATTTATGAGTATTTCAATAAGTGTTAGAATAAAGGAATTGAGATACAAGTTGTGTAGTTTTAAATGTAACATTGGATCCAACTTGCCTTGTGGTTGAGCTTAAACCTATCTCTAGGGGATTGGGGTGTTACAATCATAGTTGTTTAAATGATCCTATGGGTGTTCTTTGCATATACTTAGTGTATATGAGTAACATCACTGAGTATGGATCTGTTTTAAAATATTCAGAATGTGGACATGTGATCTTTATTTTTACTGGAATGTGACAAGATGAATTTCATTCCATCCCAGAATAGGAGCCTTTTTATGAAGAACATCAATGGTTGGAAATCCCTTTTGGTCAAATATACAACCCTAACAAGATATTGTTTGAAATACTTAATATTTGTAAGTGATTGAATTTGGATGTGCTATTAATTTGAATTAGTAACTTAGTTGTTTAATGAATGATCCACTGGGCTATTTGCTCGCCCCTTCTATTTTTCAGGAAATTTAATTTCATGAAGACTATGAATTTTTTTGATAGTCTCCTTTTAGAAACTTTATATTGTAAGGGCATAGTGCCCCAAATTTTGAATTAAAGACTTCCGGTGAATTTTACTTTTGAATTTTAGAGTTATGTACTCAATCTTTAGATATGATTTCAAGAACGTAATCTTTTTATTTTGTTTGAATGAATAAAGATTTGAAGTTTTTCTTTATTCACTTCCATTATCTTGTTGAATATTAAACTCAATGGAAGTGTATTTGTGAGTATTTCAATGAGTGTTAGAATAAAGGAATTGAGATGCAAGTTGTGTACTTGTAAATATAACATAGGACCCAACCCACCTTATGGTTGAGCTTAAACCTGTTTCTAGGGGTTTGGGATGTTTCAATGTTACGTTTGCTACTGGAAGGGACATTTCACCAGAAACTGTCCCACTAAAGCATCAGTATTAGATCCTCAGCAGTCACAATAGGAAGATCACGCTCAACTCTGTGCAATGCATACCCAAATGAATCTCACTCCTGTAGTGGAATGTATGTGTTCTTGATTACTGTGTTATGCAATTATTATTTGAATTAAGTGCCATAGGGTCATGTGTTTCAAAAAAAAATATTATAAATAAATTAAAACTAGTAAATGGATTAGTGGCAATGTCATAGGAGGTAGTCGCACGTGTAAAAGTTAATGGGAGTTCAAAGAGATATTGTAAATGTGAAATTGCATTAGGTCACGAATATCTCTAGATGTCTCACTTGTCAGCAAGTGATGGCTAAGCACAGAAAGCCATCTAGATTATCACAACCATTTCTATTATTAGAATGGAAGTGAGACAATATTTCAAAAGATTGTGCTGGTGGCTTGCTGACAAATCAGAACAAGGGAATAGGGCTGTGATCATACTAGCACTAATGCACCGGATCCCATCAGAACTCTGTAATTAAGCATACTTGGGCAAGAGTAGTATTAAGATGAGTGACCTCCTGGGAAGTCCTCGTGTTGGACTCAATATTAGAGTGGTGTAACGGAAGCAAAATGGGTCATTTGAAAAGTGTACATCGATTGACAAAGGTAGTTTATTTCCTAGTTATTCGATCTACGGACTTAGTGAGTAAAATGTGGAAGTGGTATATTCTCAAAATTGTGCGATATACCATTTGGGTATTTACATTATTCAAATTTCAAGGATAAAATTTTATTTAAAATAGTCAAATAAACGAAAATTTGACTAGGGTTTGGTTGTAATACCACCAAAAATTTTAAGGGGGTTAGGTTGTAATACCATCAAAAATTTATGACACGTACACGACATTTTGGAGATATCAAATTATAGAACAGTCAAATAAATAAATAAGAGAAATATTTATTTAATCATAACAAGGTACTAATAAGATAAAATAAAATAAATATGTACTGTTAAAAATAAATTAAGAGCTTTTACAGTATGTGCAAGAAAATAGATTTTTGGGATTAATAATAACTAAGTTAAATATGTGAGGCCCGCAAAATATTAGTAATCGGGAAAAAATTTAAAAATAATACGATGCTTGCGATGTAAGAGGAGTGAAATTGAAATAAATGAATTAAAAATCATATTTATTGATATATAGACATAGACTATGGTTTGGAAAAATAAATAAAATATTAGTTAATGGAATTATTAGTGAATTAAAACTAAGATTTGTTTGAGAAAGAAAATTAAATATTGGTCGATTGAAAGAAAAATAAATAAATAAAGATATACATATAGTCTAAGGTTCGCGATAAGGAAATAAATAAAATTTTAAAAGTACTAAATAAATATAAAAATATCTAAAATCATGATTTAAATGTTTATTACAATATTTATTAAAGAAATAAAATAAATTACATTGATTAAAGTTGGAAAAAAATCAAAAACAAAAAAGCTACTTATGAGGGGCCTTTTTAAACTAATTTTGGAAAAAAGGGAGAATTGGGCAAAAAGTGCCTTTGTGAACAGTAACCATGGGTATGTTCATATGAGGGTGGGTACTATTTATGCAGGCATCGTTGATCCCATTTTAAATTGCAAAATAGAGGAAACAAAAAGAACAAAGAGGAATTGCACATTTTTGGGGCATCTGATTTTGATCACCAGAGATCCGATTTTTGCTCGAAGACAGTCAAAATGATCCAGATCAGATCTAGAGTAAGTCTGAGCATCTAAGGTAAGATTCTGAAACCTTAAACTCATGCAAATCAATTATCATAGGCTAACAACATCAAAATAGCAAAATTGATCGACAGTTTAGAATTTTTGAAGCACAGAATGATCTGGAGTGAATTGAGCTCAGATCATCCTTTTAAATTAATTAATTAGTGGTTCTAGACTAAATTCTGGAAGTTTTGACTATTCATTTGTAATTTTTGACAGATCTACAATTTTTTGAGAGAATCTAGAGGTTTTGGATGGTGAAAATCCTTTGGCAAGGATAAAACTTGATCCGTTCAACATTTGAGGTAACAGTCAGAATTAAAGTTGTTTTATTATGAATTTAAAAGAAAATGAATATAGTATTGTATGCTGATGTGGTGAAACAAGAAATTTAAATTTTTGGGGACCCTTTTATAAGAAATTTTATGTGGAGGGCCTAAAATGAACATCAATAGTGATTATGATTGTAGTTTGGAGATTTAGTGATTGGAGATTAAATTTATTTGGAGTCTTCATGCAAATATTAAATAATAGAATTATCTTACTAAAGTAGAAATGATTTATTTAAGAGTTAAGGGGATTTTTGAATGGTTTTAAGCTTTAGATTATTTTATTTAATTTGAAAATGTAGTAGATGCCTAGAAAATTTAATATGCAAATTTTCCATTGTTAGGTGAAAAAATTATAGAGTAGTGAATATCTGTGAGGAGTCCTAGTTCAAATTTTTGGAATTGAAAAACCTTTGTTCTGATCTAAATAAATTATTTTGGATACAAAGGGAACTATTATTGACATTTAAGAAATTAATAATATTTATTTGTGGAAATAGGAACTTTGGGGGCTTAGGTTAGAAAAATATGTGGTTGAGGAATATTATTTTAATATGAATAATAGACTGTGGAGATGAATGAAGTAGATTTTTGGAGTCAAGAGGTTTTGTTACCTGAGACTAGATTGATTTTAAGGTCTAATGAAAATGAGAATTTTTGGAAAGATTATAATTTTAATAAAGTGGATACTAGAGTCTAACAGTATATAAGCTTAGAATTTTTATTCATTATAGATAGATTAATTGGAACTTAAAGATTTATTGCTATTAATGTAAATTGCAGATTAACAATTCTGGAGCATTAAATCGCTGCAAGGTGACACAAGAGAAATCCACCACATTCAGGTGGGTGGGATTTTCTTGCTCACTTATATTATTTAGATTTTAAATTCAAAACATGATTGTTTAATAGTTTAGGATTTCTATATGCATGTTTATATCTTGATGGACTTGATTGAGTTGAATGACGATGTTTGATGCTGGGTTAATTGCTATTTATGCATTTCATTGATTTCCATTGGTTCGACGGTTCGACTTCATTTTATGAAATTTTTAACTTGTAAAGCTTATATTGTGCTGCCATAACTTGATTGATTGATACCATAAAGGAAGATAAATGATTTTAAGGGCACCATTGCCGATGCGATGTATGTAGCCACCAAGTGCATTGTAGTATCCCCGCAGTGAGCACCTAGAAACACATTGTAGATAGCCCTGCTCTGACACTATATTGCTCAATTAAGAGTACATGGAAATGAATAATTGTTAATTATGCGTTATTTGTCTTTAAGATAGTGGATTCCAAGGGTATAACTTTTTAGCATACCTGAATGCACCCGATATGGCTTTGGAGCATACCCGAACATTTGTGGATATGATTGATTGTTGATTGATTAAAGATTGTTGATGATTGATCAAAGGGCCCGAACCTAAGTATGGTTATGTAGTGTACTTGAAATTGGACGCAACTACAATTGATTTGTTGATTTCACTGTAGCGTACGCCTACTTGAGAGATACAACTGTCCAGTGTATCATGGCATTCTGGAACCACCAGGGAATTGCAGGAGATTTTTTCCTTTAGACATAGGTTACAACAAACAAATCTATTGTGTAAAACGACTAATGCTTGAAAAATGTTTGCATGTTTTAGGTTTGATCTTTATAATGCATGTGATGTGTAGGAATGATCCACTAAGCTTTCGAGCTCACTCATTTTATATTTTTTAGGCACTAACAGGAGTCTTATGCATTAATTTCATAGGTTTTAAAGCTTTGCATGAAGAATCTCTGGGAATTTAACCTTGTTTTGTTTTAAAATGTATTTGATGTAATTTCTAAGCAAGGCAAGGCGCCTATCTTTTGTTGTACCTTATATTTTGACCTTTTATTTTATATTTTGGGACTTTGAACATGGACTTTCATATGTTGGATTATACACATGATTTTTCCTTTGTATTATTGAGATTTCTTCCACTGCATTGAATTGATTAAACTGTTTATGTCATGCATACATGTAGACTGCATCACAGGTGGAAATCAAGGAACATACCAGTTTGAAGCTGATGTTTTAGATTTCAAAATTTTTCTGCTGCTCATTTTATTTAAATAAATTATTTCGTGCATGCATATAAGTTTGACTACTCCGACTTCAGGAGAAGGTTAACCGATGATTTGTTCTAGGGAATCCAGACCTGAGGTCTGGGTGTCACATACATTCTATGTGGGTTCTCAATTGTCCCACTACTGAGGATTTGAGGCTGCCATACATGAAGTATGTGCTAGCGAATCCTTATGATATTATATGAGAATACACCTAGCCATCTGGTGAGCTCGCTCGAGTGGATTTATTATTACCTTATAGGCTAGTAAGAGCTTTGACATGTGTTTTTAGCATTAAAATCATTTTTAAAATGGAAGGTGCATGACTGCATTGTGTATTTAGCATTCATTAATTGATTCATTCATTCACATATTATTGTTGTGCATGCATACTAACATTATTTTATGGACTTCCTTTTCTCAGTTATAGATTATACTACATTACTCACTGAGCTGTTGTGGACAAATTGGCTCACTACTCTAACATTTCATGTTCTTCTATTGTGAACAAAGGGAAGAAGGTGGTTATAGTGTAGCGTAGTGTTCTCGATTTCTTTTTGGTAGGTTTTCTATGCAGTTCATTATTTGGAGAGTTAGTTATATGTACACGAGTAAGGAAACTATTGTAAATATTTTGACCTAAACACTTCTACTACTACTACGTTTAGGGGACAATATATAGTTAACTGTTGTTGAACTTAAAAATCTACTACGATTATTTTTTTAGTTACTTCCACATCTTTTGTGAGTACTCTAATGATATTGTTGTATGGGTTATTGAAGGAGGCTTAATAGTGTTTTTGACAAGCTCGACTTGTGAGTAGTCTTATCAGGGTACTGTGTCCATCAGTTCACCCTTCACCCTAGGGAAGGGTCCCGACAATGTTGGTGTCAGAGCCAAGGTTTTTCAATTAAGGAATAACAATTTTTATTAACCTAAGGAACCTTTCAGTAATCACAAAAGTTAGGAAAAGTTTAAAGTAGCATAACAAAATTATGGACAAAACTTCCTAACTTCTTATTAACAGGAAGAAGAACTGAGTGAGAGTGGCCATATCATGAGGGGAATTGGACCTTCATTGGGAGTTAGTGAGCTTTTAAGACTTTGAATTTGAACCTTGTGGATTAGACTATCACTTGGAGATAGTTACCTTAATGTGTAGTTATCTTTTGTTACAAGCACTTAAAGTTATGGTGTACTTAACTTTAGAAATGACGGAAGCTTAACGTTTTATGTAGACCACAATGCCTCCTTGACATAGGAGACCACATAGGATCCCGAAGTTGGTGCTGCCACCACCACCTCCGATCTAGCATGAGCAAGATCCCATATAAAGGCTCGAAGCTTTAATCAAAGCGTCTACTAAGGCTATTCAGGCCCAAAAAACCTTATAAGGAGGGAGACTTGATAGGCTTGAGGTTGAGAAATAGAGGGTTGAGCCACGAGCACCACTTGCACCAGCGGTACCCCGACATTGGAGCAGATGAGAGGACTATAGACCCGACAAAAGTAGCCCCGCCAAGACTGGGTGATGAGGCTCCTCATGATTACCTCCTGAAGAGGTTTTTGGATCTAAGACCCAAGGAGTTTCATGGGGGTCCGAGGAGAACCAAGTACTCTTTGTTGTGCATATGCTTGAGGATGAAGCCGCAATTTGGTGGAAGGCCACCCGGACTATTGGGGGGCAGATAACTTCATGGGCCCATTTCTGGAAATGATTCTTGTGTAGACATAAGAAGGTGGAGTTTTTTACCCTGCAATAGGAGGACATTTCGGTGAGGAAGTATACCCACATATTTCTTTTACTAGAGGCTTATGCGCCCGAGTTAGTAGGTAACCCGAGGGAGAGAGTAGGATCTTTCTGTTGAGAACTGAGAGCTAATATCAAGTAGGAAATATTGACATCTAGTGTGAAAACTCTTGAGACCATATAGAAGCAGGTGCAACATTTTGAAACGGACAGTAGGGAAGAATGTTTGATGGTCCATATAGTACAAGGTGCCACTTTTTAGACACAACCACAGTTATAACCCCAATCATTGACTTAGGGTAGTTATCGTGGTGGATGCCCATTGAGTAAATATCAGAAGAAGAGAAAATATTTGGGTGGATAGTCTAGAGGGGAGCAAAGTCAGTCATATCTAGAAGTCCTGATTGCTGCCACTCTAGTACAAACTTATCAGCCAGTAGGACAACTGCCAACCTAGTATGGGGCCCAATGTAGAGGTTTAGGCAGAGGTAGAGATTCAGAACACAGGGTTTACGACCAAGGCCAGACCTATCACGTTGAGCAGGGACATCAAATTACATGTTTTCAGTGTGGTCACCAGGCCACAAATGATATGACTGTCTTGTGTTTGTTCTAGCTGCTAGTGTACCCACCACTGCCGTTACTCAACGGAGAGCATAGGCAATCACTTGGCCTGATCCGAAGGCTACTATGACTTTGGTAGAAGGTACCATTTCTATTTTTGATTCTACCTTATATGTGTTGGTTGATGCTAGCTCTACCCTATCATTTATCTTTGGACATGCCATAGATAGATTGGGACGTAGACCTCTAAGGGCACCCACTTAGCTCATGTTGAGTATTATAACCGAGGAATGCATTTACCCCAACCTGATTAGTGAGGGTTGCGTGTTGAGGTTGGATGACTTTGAGATTATTATTGACTTTTGGGTGTTAGAGTTCCTAGAGTTTGGTGCTATACTTGGGATGGATTGGCTAGTCGCTTACCATGCGCATATCGACTATTTTGCCAAGAGACTAGTCTTTTAGATGCCAGGGCAACTTGTTATTATCTTTTAGGGTAGTTGTTAGTTGCACAGTAGACTAACATTAGTATAGGTGATTTATTACATTTTATAGGAAATAAAAGGAGAATTAGGCAAAGTTTTGCATGACTAGTAGCATGAGCATGTAGGTTAGGGGCTTGCATTGTTTTTTTTTGCATTACAAGCTTTGTTTTTCAAGATTTTAAGTTTTTCTATGAGAAAATGATGTCTGGGAAAAGAAATCTAGTGTGTTGCAGGTTTAGGATGAAGCCAAAGGAGAAAGTACATCACATAAAGGCAAAAAGAAGAGGAAACCATGAAAAAAATCAGATGATCGTAGTCGAATAACCGAAGATCGAGGTAGCTGAAGGAAAATAGAACAAGGTTAAATCTCACTAGTTACCGCAGTCGGTAAATCAGTGATCGTAGTAACAAGAATGTTGATCAAAGACAGAATCAGGGGATCACAGTGCACAAAACGAGGGAATACATATTTTCATTGGAGAACAATACTGACTGCGGTCACACGATTAATTGTCGGGTCATACCAAATTCGAAAAAACTCACTTGTGATGGTTGAGAGAAGCAAAAACCATTGGTTCAAGAAAGGATTGAAGATTTTTACTAAGTTTTGAGTATGATTAAATTTTTTCTTCATTGTTTACTGTTTTCTATTACTTTCATGTAAAGCTAGTTAGTTTTCTTTGTCTAGGATGTGATGTCCAATGTATAAACTGTGATCTCTTGTTGAAGTTATTGATATAGAAACACTATTCTATATTGTGCATGCTTAATGCTTTGTGTTTACTGGCCATAAACATGATGAGCTCAATACATTAGACTAACTCGGAAGAGAGGTCTAATGGGTGGTTATCACAATATGGACTTAGAATAGTTAATTGATCGGAGGTTTGTTAGCTTATCTAGGGAGTTGTACAGGGTTTTCGATTATACAATATTAGATTGTTGATAAAGCACCTTGGGGGAGAGCATTATAAGACAACTCTAATAGATATTGAAGTGCCTCGGGAGAGGTTTTCAATTACAGGTGCCAAAACTCATAGTGTAGACATTTCATGATCTAAAATGAGAATCACAGGTTATATAGCGACATTCCTTATCCTAGACATCCATTTTATAAAGTTTTCTAAAAACAAATTTTATCACTCTTACTAGGTTAGATTTTTATTTAGGAATTGATACACTCACTGCAAGTAGAGCCTTGATAAAATGAAAACCATCATTAAATTAGGATTTAGGGTATTTTATTAAATCCATTTTTTTTTCCTGAGGACGATATTCGGTCTCACCGATTAATGCTAGTCCGAACCTGTACGCTTGCAAGGTAAGCAACAAGTTTTTGGGGCTATTGCTGGGGAGAAACGATGTTAAATATCTTAAAACTAGTTAAACTTGGTTTAGTCTTAGTCAAGGCATTTTTTAATTTTTACCTTTTACTTGGTTGTTCTCTAGATTTATCAAAGTTCATTGAATACACTTGATCTTGTGTGTGTTTTTGGTGTTTCAGGCTTGCATGAGTAAACGTCCTTATGATCCTCCCGATCCTAATTTTGCTGAAAACAGTTCCTTAGATTCGGTTGGAGGCTCAAGAATGAGTGCCAACTATGGCTGATAGTGGATGTTCTGGTGTGGGGAATAATAAAGAAGCACCATTAAGAGACTTCTTCAAACCGGTTTTAAACAACAATTACTCGGGCATAGCAAGAACACAGATAAATGCAAATAACTTTGAGCTAAAAAACCTTCTTTGATTACCATGGTGCAGCAACAACAATTTGGAGGGTCAGCTATTGAAGACCATATGGCTCATCTTAATTCGTTCATGGAGATTTGTGATACTGTCAAGATGAACAGGGTAACTGAATCCAAGCTTAGGCTGAGGCTTTTCCCTTTCTCCTTAAGGGATGAAGCCAAAAGTTGGTTCCAAACTTTGCTTCCCAGAAGTATTACAACATGGGAAGATATGAGTTAGAAATTTCTACAAAAATACTTCACACCAGCTAAAGTGCATCAATTGCGAGGTATAATTAGCTCCTTCAAGCAATCCGACTTTGAATCACTGTATGAAGCTTAAGAAAGGTTCAAGGATCTATTGAGGCATTATCTGTAGCATGGATACCTCCCTTGGCTCCAAATTCAAATGTTTTATAGTGGACTTACGCCACCTACTAGGGTTTTGGTAGATTCAGCAGCTGGAGGTTCATTGTTGGGAAAGTCCACCACAGTGCTACTCAACTAATTGAAGACATGGCGGCTAATGTGTATGGTCATGGTACTGAAAGAGGAACAGCAAAAAGAGTGGGAATTCATGAAGTAGACGAAATTAGTGCTTTGCATGCTCAAATTGTTGATATGACTCATCGGTTGAATCTGGTAGAAAAGAACACTAATAGTGGACAATTTCAAAATTAGCAAATTCAACAAGTGCAGTCCATTGCTGAAGCTAACAAGACGCCCTATAATAGAAAAGCTTCCATTGAGCAAATGAATGCAATGAATAGATTCAGTGGATACCAAGGACCAGCTGGGGGATATAATGTCCCTAAGTATTATCATTCGAGAGTGAGGAATCATGAGAATTTCTCATATGCAAATAGCAGAAACACTCAACTTCCACCCAGATTTGTGCCTCAACAACCCTTATAGGATGAAAAGCCATCATTGGAAGATAAGCTTGATGAAATGATGAACATGCACAAAAGATTCTTCAAGGAAATAATTGGAAGGGTGGACAAAAATGACATGAGAGTTTCTAGCACTGAGCTTCAAATTGGAAATATGAATGTCACAGTTAAAAGTTTAGAAACTCAAGTAGGGCATTTGGCATAGATAGTGTCAAACTAGCAATGAAATTAATTTTCAAGTGACACTCAAGTAAATCCAAAAGAGAGCTGCAAAGTAGTAATTAAGAGGAGTGGCAAAGAAGTAGCAAGCTCGTCACATCCAACTATGTCATCCACTGAAGTTGAAGAAGTTGTTGGTTATGAGATGAATGTTCAAAAGCAACTAGCGGTTCAACATGAAGAACCTTTAAAATCAAAAGGGAAGGCTATGGAGAATGCCATTCAAGAGGGTAAAATCTTTGAATCTCTACCATTACCATTCCCTCAAAGGTTCCAAAAAAAGAAGATGGCTGAACAATTTGCTAAATTTTTGGAAATGTTCAAGAAGATCCATATAAACAGTCCACTTGCAGAAGTTTGTAGCAAACGCCTAACTATGCAAGGTTTATGAAGGAGATTATGTCTAAGAAGAGGAAGTTAGAAGACTTTGAAATGGTAAAGTTTACTGATGAGTGTAGTGCCATCCTACAAAAGAAACTTCCTCAAAAATTGAAAGATCTGGGTCGTTTTACCATACCATGCAATATAGGTTGTGAAATCTTTGAGAAGGCGTTATGTAACCTTGGGGCAAGCATTAATCTGATGCCTTTTTCAGTATTCAAGAGGTTGGGAATGTCAACAATCAAGCCAACTACAATCACCCTTCAACTAGTAGACATATCCTTAACTTATCCAAAGGGTGTCATTGAGGATGTGTTAGTTGAGGTAGATAAGTTCATATTCCCAGTGGACTTTGTAGTTTTGGACATGGAAGAAGATTGTGAAATACCACACATCTTTGGGACATTGTTCTTGGCTACAGGGCATGCACTCATAAATGTCCACAAAGGGGAGTTAACCTTGAGAGTTAATGAGGAAAAAGTTGTTTTTAATCTCTACAAAGCAAAGAACTACCCTAATGATTTGCATGAATGCAAAAGGGTAGAGGTTCTTAATTCTTGCATTGTCAAGGTGGTCAATGAATTGAGTTCTCAAGATGAGTTGGTGGGATGTGTCTCTTGTTCACTATCCTTTCACCAATGTATGACTAAAGATGAGAAGCTAGTTGTGTTAGCCTTGGAAGCATGCCCATCGGAGTATAACAATTTAGAAGAACCATTATCTAAAGCTCATTAATCCAAAGATGTTCAAGAAACTCTTAGCGCAGTTGATTTGAAACCGCTTCCAGAACATTTGAAATACGCTTATTTAGATGCAGCTCAATCATTTCCAGTTACTATCTCTTCTTCGTTGAACCCTGCTCAAGAAGAGATGTTGCTCAAAGTGCTGAAGGACCATAAAGCTGATATAGGGTAGACCATTGAAGATATCAAAGGGCTCATGTAACATCTCGAAAATTTGATAGAAAATTTGAATTTTTACTTAAAAAACTATACAAAATTGATGAATGAAAAATTTGGCATATACTAGTTACTCAAGTGAGAAATAAAAATCAATTTAGTAGATTTTTGGAAGAAAATATATGAAAATAATGTATAAAATGAGATATCATTGTTAAAAACACAAGGATATGTGTAATTTTTGATGAAATCGGGATTAGAAAGTCAATTGGGGTCGAGATGTGGAAAAAATCCAAAAAGAAAGCCAGAAATAGAGTTGAAAAATCAAAAATAAACTCAAAATGCTGTGAACCGTAGATCTAGAATATAGATTAGCATCCTACAGCCAAGATCAGGTCCTCACGTACGCACTAGAGCACCGAATAAGCCAAATCAAATAGCCAAATATCCAAGTACGTAACTCGAGGAAAAATCGTGCGATTCAGATGAAATTCGTTGATCGCAAAATCTGATGCGCACACTGTGATCGAGGATCATCAACGATCGATAACGAAGCCGCATAGTCAATCGCGAAACCGTGCTGCGCTCGAGGATCATCCAACGATCCAGATAGAATTTGTTTTCGCTGATCGCGAACGTTGATGCGCTCGAGGATCATCAAACATTTCAGATCAAAGCCGTTTTGATCAGATCGCGATTGTTGATGCGCTCGAGGAAATCTAACAACTGAGATCGAAGATCCGAATTCTGTTGATTTATCCGAGATCTATCCAACGGTTTTGATCAGATCCTAATGCGTGTCTCGAGGAAAATCTGAGGATCCAGAATTAAGACGAATTATAAATTACAAAAAATACGTTAAAATTACGAAAAATACGAAATAAAATCCAAAATTTTTGAAAAAAATAGTTTCTAATTTCGAAAAATATTTCTAAAATCCAAAAAAAATTTGAAAAATACTCTTTTTGCTCCAAAAATTAGAAACTACGAAATTTGGTAGAATTAGAGTGTTTTATTCATAGAAGGACACAAAACTTTCTATTTTCTCCTATTGAAAAATCTATATAAACCCCCCTAGGCCTCCAATTTCATTCATTCCAAATAATAAGAGTTGAATGCTCCTCTTGTTTTCTCAAAGCCTTGTTCTTG